>WURV02152370.1:0-17115 GCA_011762755.2 Epimenia babai
CCCCCCCCCTTTCTCTCTCTCCCCTCCCCCCTCTCCCCTCCCCCCTCTCTATCTATCGTTCCCTCTCTGCCCCCATGCTGCCATTGCCTAGCCATCAGTCTCGCCAAAACGTAGTGACATTGCATAGCACGAGCGTTATTTACACTGATTAGTATCTTCTTAACATCGGATTAATGCCACGCTCAGCGCATTACCGTAAGCGCTAGTTAATCGACTGCGTTTCTCGTTATAACACAGATGAGTCCTTCGTATGATTACCAACTGTGATAACTCGAACCAATGTATAGAATTATTTCTACGTATATTTAATATTAATGCGCTTACTTTAATATTAATAAGGCGTCGTCAGTGTGATTCGCCATATTTATATTCTCGTAGTTCATCGTGCCGATTGTGAATATCGCGGGACGATATTGAGGTACGTTTTTGATTCATTCCAGCGAGTATCATTTAGATATTCGCACTTTTGACGGCTACGGATTGACAGGTAAATTAGAAATCTATAAAAGTTTGTAATAAAGGCAGAGTGGCACTCGTCCTTTCGTTGTGATTTCCATAATAAATAATAGAACAGTTAATTTTATGAAGACGCAATGTTAATTTAAGTCTACTAATAATAACAGTCGATTAATTTATACGATCGAAGGCGAATTCGCGCGTATACTAAAGGGAGGCTACTCCGGCGTGTTTCATTACGACTCGGCGAGCTGCGCGGCAGACATTTCTAATTAATCCGTCCATCTGCGCCGAGACGAGGACGCAGGTGTGACGTATACACGGTCACCAGTAATCGCTCGGGATACGACAGTCCGCTCACGATGTGCTATAAATCGACGCCGCATCAAACAGACGGTTCAGGTTTGATTCTAATATTTTACATTGTTTTAGGAATCGATTACCATTAATGATTTACGACCTAAACGCGTTGGTTGCCGTGTTAGCTACATCGTAAATTACCAGAAATAACAACTAACATGTTATCGACTAACTGTGATTAACGCGAGATTTAATAAGCATATTTCATCAAGTGCAAGTACTTTTCTCGTCCTTTTTTGTATCATTATTACTTATTACCTTGAACCCCCCCCCCTTGAGCGTGTTTCCATGGTAACGAGCGGTATCTAAATAATATATATAAAACGTCTTGCCTCGTCAAGTCTTACCGTGACGCTACTGCCGTCTTTAAACGATACTCATTCTGTGGATGCGCGTTTCTTAGCGATTCCCTCCCGTCTAACACCCTCTCCCGAGGCGCTACTACTCATGTTGACAAAGCTTTAAGCGATACTTACTACCTCTTTGATATTTCATCTTAAGACGAGAGCTCTCCCGTCGCTTTTTAACGACAAGTTTGACGGATGTTGACAACTTTGTGCTAACTTCTTTTATCGCGATGAGTTGACGTTTCTGAATGTAACGCGAATTATACGCCCGAAAAAAACTCTGAGTCGTCAACGCTACCTTATGAATATTAAGTCAGTACCACATAAAATATTGATATTCTCCTTATACACTTATGATATTCACAATGACCGAATGTAACACAATATTTCTCAATATTAAAAATCACGCAAATCGCAAAATTGCACATTTCACAGAAATATCCCTGCTATTGACGCATTTAAACTCGCAATCTCTCGCGTGAAAGGCGGCGCTTTCATCGCCCCACGACTGTCGCTCACACTGATGATGTCTTTCAGTATATACAATACCGCCACAGCATATAGACGATATCAATACCGTGTCAAATATTTCTCATTTCTGTTTCGTTCGCCGACCCCGGCCAGTACAAGAGTACACAAGCGTGCGATCAACTGAATAGAACTGATCAACTAAATAGAACTGATCAACTAAATAGAACTGATCAACTAAATAGAACTGATCGACTAAATAGAACTGATCGACTAAATAGAACTGATCGACTAAATAGAACTGATCAACTAAATAGAACTGATCAACCGAGTAGAAATGATCAATTAAATAGAACTGACCAACGAGGTAGACCTGAAGCCCACCCTGGTTTATAGGTCTCCGCCGTCAGGGGATGATCATCCCCGATCACGATCACGTTTTACCTGTTCAGTCACAAGATTGCTGAGTTCAAACGAGCAAAAACGAACAGTTAGTAACAAAATAAAGAATCACCTCTAAGACATGCCACATAGTATATATTCCTCATAAAACAATCGCAGAATTACATTTGAACTGTATACCAACGATCAAACAGGCACGAATGAGTACATAGAAACGCGCGCACGTGATGTGTGTAGGTTATACGTGTGTGGTGCGTGCGTTGTGCACGTATATGTATAGTGTATATGTGTAGTGTATATGTGTAGTGGATGTGTCTAGTGTATGTGTGTTGCTTGTTTAACATTTGCACCGTTTTGTGTAGTATATAAACTCTGGTTTATTCTCTAACGTCGGTTCTCGGATGGTAAATTTGCATTAAAATACATTCGGAATACCATGAATATTTTAAAGCCCTATACGACGTAATATACTCAATATGGGTGAATGGTCGAGCTAGAGACTACGCTGTAATACTCGTATAACTTAAATCGGCAAGTCTGTTCAATTGTTGGAATTGCGAAGATCGGTCGATGTCAAAAATTGACTGTAAGTTCTACACCAACACCCACTGTGAGTGGGATTGTGGAATATTTGGTTTTATTGTACTGGATGGTATGTCTCGGCCGAATACTTGGTAACCCATGCACGAGAAAAGCGACTTGAACAGCCATGTAGCGATCGATTTTGCGCCTGCACTGTATGTCATCTCAAAGTGTTATACATGCTACCAAGCGTGCAGTTTCTGTACAGTGTATATAGCCCAGTGTGGCTGTATAAATAACGCAAATTTCGTTGTTTTGTAGGCTGAAAATCAATCGATGTGAATTCAATGTTACCTTTATACGGTACAGCTAAAAATATCGTCCAGCACTAATGGGAAAATGATGATGGACGTAAGAGATTCCGTGAAGGAAGTAAAGGAATGGCTGCTGAACAAGTGTCGGGTCGGTCATAACAGCACACCGCCTGCGCATACCGACGACAAACAACGCGTACCTAGTACGGGTAATATCGTCACTCCATATAACATCCCCGAGTTCGTCATTCCCGGATCGGATGCGTCGTCCAGCCGAGCGAGTCTTGCGTCGATATCCGCCGATGAGATCCAAAGCACATCCAGTGAGAGTTTACAAACTGCACGCAGCACGAGTCCGTGTCGGATTCCGCACATCGTCGAATTTTCTGCGAGCAAATCGGCACCGCCGAGTCCAGAAATTCGTTTAAAGTCGCTTAATAATATCGACTCAACTTTAGAAACCGCCTTGCAACTGTCGAAACAGGACCGACTAAAACGGCTTTCGCAAAGTGCAAATACGCGACGCAAAGAGTCGTTATTTCACGTTAATGGCGGGGCCGAGAAACTCGGCGAGCTCGTTTGTCGCTTCGGGTCGACGTCGCCCGTCATTTACGACAGTCCCCCCTTGATCACAAACTCATCGGAGTCGCCGAGAAAGAGTCCAACGCGCCGTCATAATTTACAGACCACTATTAACCCGTTCGTCGCGACCTCAATGTCAGGCCGTCAACTGTCTGTGGGTAACTACCTACAACCGAATAATTGTCTTTCACCGTTTCCTTCGCATAAACTGGATTACTATAGACGCCGTTCTTCACTCGTACAATTGGATTCTAGTTTATTCGAAAGTCTTCACAGTTCGCGAGAATTCCCATCGGATTCTAGCAACATTTCCACAGGAAATAAAAGCGACCACTGCGATTTATTGAGGGCGCCCGAGGAAACTTTCAAACCGCACTTGAAACGTCACTCTGCTCCATCCGCGAACGACATCAGCGTGCTGGTGGAGTCAATTCCAGTTCCAACATCCGCATCATACACGAGCATAACCCGCTCTAAGCCCTGCACCCACGTGAAGAGCAGTACGCCAACGTACGGCGAGTTAAAAATTTCCTTCCAATATTTACCGGCATCAAAACAACTCAAAACGACCGTGATAAAAGCGGAAAATCTATCTAATCTCATCCAGCCGAGCCACCATGTTATTTTAAACACTTACCCAAAAATATATCTAATGCCTGGAAAAATACAGAAACATAGCGGTATGATAGTGAAACGTTCGTCGAATCCCGTCTACAACCAAACGTTCTACTTCAACGATATGTTTCTGGATAGTTTACGTAATATGAAGTTACGAGTACGAATTTTTCACAAAAACGGGAATTTTTGCAGACGCGAGTTTCTGGGTGAGACCGACATTATGATGGAAGGTTACGATTTGTTAGAGGAGCAGAGGATGTGGCTTCCTCTCAACGTGAAACCGGATACTGAGGTAAGTTTTGTAATGTATGTTGCTAACATTCCATAATTAGCAATTACCTACAATGTACGATACAATGGAAAATTGCTTACTGGCATTCTAATGGGATCAAGGTCATATAAACCGACACCGAAGAGATGACCTGACAATTGGAGTTAACAACCACTTCTAACATCAATTCCGTAGCCTTTTCCCACAAAGATGCCTCTGCCAATAATATATAATAATATCTTTGTTGGAAAAATATTACATATATAATTCGCATTGTTACTTCGAGTAATATCTTCATCATGACCTTGTAGAACTTCTGTGAATCGTTCAAGCAACTAAATGTTCCATTGTGCTGCTGTGTTAACCATTTGGACATTGCCTCTTAAACCTTAAGTTCACTAGGATGTCTCCGATCTAATAAATTCATCACGCGATAAGTTAAATCTCAATTTTGCATCACGTGTTTAATATAATAATTGTTTTCTTAAAAAGTTTTAAAAACAGTCCTCAGTGTTTTTGTCTGTGACCCTAAAACACTATATCCGAACTTGCAACGAATTTAAATATTGTAATGCAATACTGTACATGTAAAAGTTCTCATACCGAGGTGAACTAGCCTAAAAAGAAAAACGAAAGAGAAAACAAAAAGGAAAGATCAATTCGTTCTTTATGTAGATTATTTCTAATCTACAAAAATGTTCAATGTCGGAATACGATGCGAAATGCGTATAAACAACTCGTATTTTCAATAATTACGTGTCATTAATTTATTTTTATAGTGTTCGCTTGTAGCTCGAAATGCATCTTAATAAGCAGAATTATTTATAATTTGTGCGAACCTTGACGACAAGGACGTGCCATGTCCGGCCATAAATTAGTCCCTGAGGTAACGTTACCGCACCATCACCGGTGTGGGCGAAAGAGATGCGGTTATGGTGTAAGACGAGCCATTGTCTGGTTTCTTCTTATTACCTCCAAATGAACTGGGAATCCCCTCAAAAATAACGCGGGTTATTCCAATAATGATAATTTATACGTCTGAGTATCGCTCCAGGCTCGTATCCTGAAAATAATTGAGACTGTTCGAAATTCATCGAATTATCACGTAACTCGTGAAGATCGTACACATTTTTCTAAGCTTCGCATGCTCTCTCGGGACTAATTTGCGTTCACTCATTTACGAACTCTTTGCTGCAATGCGTCGGGGACTCTCTATTCTTTACGCAAGTCACACGATTCCGTGTAAGTGTCCCGTGCAAGGCCCTGATCTGGCGGTTTAGCGATTGGTTTTTAGAAATGAGAAACGAAGTGTATATCAATAGTTAATGAGAGTCTCATTGATCGACTGGTCTTATATGTGTCAGGAGATTAAGACTTCTTACTAGAAATAGGCCGATTACCAAGTCAGCTAATCGCTGCGGGACCATTATTGGCCACTTACTAAGCAGGCTCATGGATACTGTGGTCAACACAACAATCGGATTAGCCTCATTTACTCTTGGACATACACAGTAGTGAAACCCCCGAATCTAAACACAAACTTGACCTTACTTTATCCATGACGCTGGTTACAAACGCTAGCAGAGACCTTACATATATCAGTGATACTACGTTATGAGACAATAAGAGGACGAGAGGAGGGGGTAAATAGTTCATCCAGAAAGCATCTCAAACACAGAAATTCCAGAAGAAGGAAATCTTTACATGACCATAGTGTAAGGTCTACCAATTCCGGCGTGTTCGCTGTTTCTGCACGGACTAGACCTGAGTGCGATCGTGAGTCTGTTGGGTTTCCACTCCAACGGTCTTACTCCTACTCCAGCCATCACACCAAGACTGTTTAAACTAGGAACTATTTATATGAACATTTTTATAGGCGGTTCACAATAATTACAACAATCTTTTATGTCTAATATTCATGCAATCATGGAATAAATAATAGCATGCTTCATACATCATCTCAAGTGTTGGCTGACCGATGGAATTCTTAGCCTATTGCTGCAGATATATATTTGCGTTTGCGGATCACTATCAATGCCATTGATCGCAGCCTGTTTTGTCGTTTGCATGTCGTTTAGTATTTACGGTGCGTCTGGCATCCGCATTCGGGAGTAAGGTGGAGTGCAATTACAATATAACGCAATTGTGTACAAACTTAGATATTGTTTCTAGTTCCCGAGCGATTCATCCGCAATCAAAATACATTTTTCGTTGCTATGCGCCACTTTTCCAGTACTGTTTAGTTTATGTCAGCACCTCCGGCGGTCAGAAATGTAGCATTCAAAATGTCAATACGATCAGAGGTAAGCGTTTGATATGTTTTTCTTGCGAAGCTTTTCAAATTCTCATGCCTTGTGGTAAGCCATGACCGTTTTGCCTCTTTGGTGTGGCTACGATATGAAGCACCAGACTCCACGAAACCTAATTGATATGTCACAGTTTGCGACAACACGAAACCTAATTGATATATCAGAGTTTGCGACAAGCCTCATCGTGTTCAACTAGCTGCGAATATTTCGAGACGACATAATTGATCAAGGATTATTGACCGATCAATGTTCAAATTGGACGTAACAGAGCATCTATCGCCTTCCATGAAAGAACAAGGCGTCACTATAATCACTTGTAATTTTGTTTCCTTTAGAACGCCACTGACGACCTATGACGCATCCCACAGGTCCCATATATCTTGTTAAGGCTATTATAACTAGAATGGCGGAACGACCATACATTCAAAGCTAACAAAATACATCCACACGCATATTTTAATTCAAATTCAATATTTATTAATCGTACTTAATAATTTGTTTATACCTATACAATCAATTCGTCACGTGGTTATAGTGACGTTTCAGTTTGGGACACTCGTTTCTCCAGTTGGACGGCCAACGCGTATCTTGCTTTCGTCGACCAATATTTGCATTTAATTACGTGGTCGCATCCAAGGAGGTTTATCAGCAAGTCTCAGCAGGACCCACTCGTCATTTTATATGTGTCTATTGAATTAGCACTTAACGAACTGGCACTTTTCGCTGTCTCTCGCTAAACTCCGCGTCACTCGAGTCGTCATTCCCGGCAAGACGCCCAAGTTCGCGGATTGTCGGTCGTTTATGCTACTGTCCCGTTTGTTACATGGTTACTATATACATATAGCTGGGATAGTCAACTACAAAGATCCGATGTGAAAATATATACCAGACCAAAAATACTAGCTCGTAATAAAATTATTTATGTATTTATCCAACACCTTTATGAAACCACCATGATATGACTTACAATGATAATGGTTTTACAACTCTACATGTGATACCGGAAATAATGGACACAAAGAGATACAGATGTTTATGTGTACATATACATAAGATGTATAATACATGTCTTGCGTAGACGATATTACTGGTCACTCATATTCAGGTGGAATTGTGTTGAAGGGCAGCGCCCGAAGTTTGATACTTATTTAAGGCGCTCGCTGTTATAATAAGATGATCTTTGGGAGAATAGTAAAGTTAGCTGATTTGTTTCGTTTTAAAATTTATAATTGTCTAATATATTAAACAATTTATATAACATTCAGGGTTTTGGAATAAATTGGAATTTTCAGAGAAGCATACTTCCAAATTATTAATATGTTTGGACGCTTAATGAAGATTTTCGATTAATAAAATATGTATAAAGTATGTATCAAGCACAATAGCAAACTACATACGTAATATTCATGCAAATTACAACGAAGCATTATTATACAACACATCAATCAACAATATCGATATAAACTATGCTTATATAAATTACAATATGATATAAAGCTGTTGCATATTATCGTTAAAAACGAATTTTGAAGTTCAGGAAGTGCCACAGCAAGCACTACCTCGGGGTGAATCTTTATATTTAATATTTATTATAACAGTCTAGAAGTTCAAGTTCACGAGAGTAACTTGTCATATCTTTCTTTTAAGTTGATAGGCCAGATTTGAATACTTGCTATGGATTTACACATTGCTATCTCGGTAGTTCTGTATGGAGGAATTCTGAAGTCGTTAGTTCTCATTTCTAAACATTAGAACAAAATATGGGAGAATTAGTGTCTAATACAGCAACTTGAGATCGGTTGCAGGTGTTTACAAAGGTAAATTATAGACAAAATTTCTTGCAGTTTTACGTTCTAAATGATCAATAATATTTCAAGGATAAGGACTCATCAATATAAGCACCTAAATATTTTATCACATTTACTTCATTAATGTCAACATCGTTTGATTTGATTGAAAAATTCGCCCTTTCTTACGTTCAAAGACAATAATTTATTTAAGTAACATTTTACGAGAGTTTTTTCTCTAAATCATTTGCTTAAGATGCATAATCGTTTGCTAACAATGCTACATAATACAAGAGGTGACTCTCTGGAGCAGACGAGCGCAGAAAAATGTAACATATGTCACGTAACATTTTCTGGTGCAATTTAGCGCAAGAAAAAAAGGTGAGAACGTGATGAAACCATTGTCAGTGGTTGAAACGATGAATTATTGAACGTATTTTTTCTTTCGCGAAGGGCGCGTCGAGATAATTACGATTAAGCGCCCTCTTCCCGTCCGTAATCACGGCGAACGAGGAACAAATCGTTTTCGTATAGGGACAAGAATACATCGATCTAGTCCTGATATAATTGTCTTGGAGTGTCAATTAACGCGTATCGAAGTCGAACTTGAAGGATTCGGCGTCGTTTCGGGATTGTAAAGCTCTAGATCTCGAGGTTGGCCTGTCAGATCTCGCTGAATGCCTGTTACGTGTCATTTGAGATAAACTACAATCATGATTATGTGAAACGGGGGTTTTAAAGCGTTTTAACGTCAACCTGTCGTAGTTTCTCATGGCCGTGTATCACTATCTGATTGTTGGATTTCGATTTGTGTTATAATCTAACATTCAAATATTCTTGTTATTACGTAGCCTGCATCTGAAGATGACTTCCAATATAACACAGCTCGTGCCACCATGACCATAGTAAAGATAGTGACATGATTTTTCACTCAATCGCACATTCGACTTGTTTGTGATTCAGAAGACCTAATAATCCAAACCTGTAGGTGTATCCATCACGAATTCGCCTTAGGTCAACGCCACAATATGTGGGGAATGGATAAAAATCATATTGAGGCAATGAAAATTGAGCTATACTGTATATCATCAAATATTAGTACAGTCTTTTGAGAATATATATATATCCTGCGCATTATATACATCGTATTATAATGAATATAGAAATGACGGCTCGCTACATCCCAACGACGATTGGGATCAACAAGGTACGAGTACTGTCCCCTGTTTGAATCCTCGAGGTCTATTGATAGACGTCATGCAGACTTAGGATTTCCTTACTCTCCCTCCCATATGTATATTCATAATGATATCCACCCATAGCGAATGCAATTCGTGAGACTGCTCTCGAAAGTCACACGTAACACATTTAATTCGTGAGACTGCTCTCGAAAGTCATACGTAACACATTTAATTCGTGAGACTGCTCTCGAAAGTCACACGTAACATATTTAATTCGTGAGACTGCTCTCGAAAGCCACACGTAACATATTTAATTCGTGAGACTGCTCTCGAAAGTCACACGTAACATATTTAATTCGTGAGACTGCTCTCGAGAGCCACACGTAACACACTTAATTCGTGAGACTGCTCTCGAAAGCCACACGTAACATATTCATTTAGTGAGGCTGCCCCAGAGACCACACGTAACATATTCGATGAGGGCGACTGCTCTCGAGAGCTACACGTAACATTTTAGTGACACAGGTCTCGAGAACCACGCGTAACATATTCAATTAACGAGACTGATCTGAAAACATGGAACGCAACAGAGCGCCGCTAGTATTGCTACAAACTATGAACGAAGGATTTCAGAACGTTTCAATAACAAAATGGCGTCGGGCTGTTGCTCGGGAATGGTTTGACTGACTTACAGCTTACATACCCCCGCAGTAAGGAAAAACCTCCAATCTTTAATAGTCCAGTGGCCACCGTTTTCGTGTCTAGAGTTTTGTTCTGTGCAACTTACATCTTGATCGTGCAGTCAATTGAAAAACTCTCTCCGATAACCCTTCTTCTGGAATGTGGCGATATTGCTTGGAAATTCTTCTATTTTTACCATCAACGACTTTTTCGAACCATGTATCCTTCCATCGCTTCCTATCTATAGACGATCTATAGAGCCTCCCGAGTTCAGTGAAATGTCGAGAGATCTTCCAGATATTTGTGCTGCTTACCCGCGATAACATCCGACTATTGACAGAATTGACACACTTTGCTGTATATAGCCTCGCACATGTCTCCATTTAGATTTATATTCGTTAATTCGTGATTCTCAAAGCTCAAAACCGAAAAACCGCACTTGACTTGTATTATGAGCTCGTTCTCTTAATCGTACGGCCTGCGAGCAACTTTTAAAGCGAGGGATAACATTCAAGAAAATCACAAACAGCAGGCCATGCAAGCTCATCACAAAACGTATACTCAGAAATTGGATCTCGACGGAGGCATGTCACATATTCAATCACACTATTTAATCATCGGTCGCATTTCTGACAGAAAAAATGAAGCACGTATCGTGAGAAGTATTGATACATTTATGTACTCTCATTACAGCCATGTTTGCGATGACTCGATGCCAACTCTTATGTGGTATAGTCAATAAAACATACTGTCTGCCTCTTTCGCCGACAACATCGGTCATGCTCATAGAGTTCGATAAAGCCATAAATTTTGTATCGCGTAGTTGGCATTTCTTTTTTTTCTCGGCACAGTAGACTATAAAGAAGTAAGACTGTTTGCGGATTATGTCGCTGGGCTCGGTCGTTATTGGAGCTTAAAGTCCAGGACGAGGCGTGTCGGCTGATCCATACGCGGATCTGTTATCATACTCGATAAGAATGACTAATGTCCTGAAAGGGAACGCCGTCTTCGGGATATCGATGGAGGAACGCAAATCCATCGTCGCTTCAGGGATATACAGGTAAACAATTCGCGAGTATTAGATCACATGTGGAACCAGTACCCTGATTCATTAAGGCTAGTCTCTAAACGTGTTACTCGTCCTTATCACTATATTTATCAAACGTACTATACGGCTACCCATACTAAAAACTCTGGGAAAACAACACTTTTATATTATTACCAGACAAATCACCCGCTCTCTGCAGCGGTTCGCAATATTAGTTGCCACACAATGGTAATTAATGACTGTTAACTAGGTTAATTACTAATTAATGTCAATCTAATAATTACTAGCTAAGGGACAAAACGATATATGACATAATTCAAAATTCTATAGTTTATCCTTAATAATGAAGGTCTGTGAGAAAAAGAAAGAAAAAGGCGAGTTTTTGGTGATACTTTATAATGACATGTCAGTCGGCGCTATGTCCAAAACCCGGGGAGAGGTTCGATAACATACATACAGACTCACAAACAAACAGCCATACTGATAAATTAATTACATCACATATTAATATTTAGCGAGGGAACGGTAGGGGAAGTCTTTCAATGGCAGGCACAACTAATATCTATGGAGAATCAGCTTAGTATGCAACGTGTAAACATTCATTCGTGACAGACACCACCACTAATCTCAAACGCCATCTGACTTCCGTCAAGCTTCAGTCTCGACGTCTTCACGAGCACAGTTCCAGCTCTCTGTTGTGTTTGCCTCAATAACCACATGTCATCGCATCATTGTACCAACAGACGGTTTGGTCGCGTCAGCAAAGATAATTCGATTCGCTGACTTTGTAATAACTCTCTGAAGTAAGAATAATAATTGACCACGCGCTATTTCAGACAGTTCAACAAGACTGTTATCAAATTGTCTGTTCTACTTTTTGTTCCTTCGTCGTAATACAATCTTCCTTCTTTACTCATTTATAGATTTATGACTTATGCACATTATACAAAAATGAAAGTTTTGGATTTGCCATAATTATCGTATATTTCAAGTGTAACCAACTGATCGCCGACTTCGGTGTAATTTATGATAGACCCGTTTATATCCAGGCATTTCGTGATTTGTTGATATAATTTATCGAATCATTACGTTAATACCTCGTTAACTATACCAGAAAATGGTTAACTATAGCAGAAAATGGTCAACTATTGCAGAAAATGGTTAACTATAGCAGAAAATGGTCAACTATAGCAGAAAATGGTTAACTATAGCGAAAAATGGTTATCTATAGCAGAAAATAGTTAAATATGGCGGGAAAATGGTTAACTATAGCAGAAAATGGTTAACGATAGCAGAAAATGGTTAACTATGGCGGAAAATGGTCAACTATAGCAGAAAATGGTTAACTATAGCAGAAAATAGTTAACTACAGCAGAAAATGGTTAACTATAGCAGAAAATGACGTCATTGCTGTAAATGTCGACTGAACGATCACTCTACGCGGATTAAGCTATACTAATCCGAGGCGATTCCGTGTGTCTACCTAGATACCGTATATGTATAATCTATACACTCCACAGATGCTGACACCGTGCACGATTCTCGTCCCCTACGGCACTCATCTGTTATCAATAGTTAATCTATATGCTGTAAATACAGAGATAATTTAATCATGCATCATCGTATGTGTTGTGTCCCACATCACCACACGACACGTGTGAATACATCATCGTATGTGTTGTGTCCCACATCACTACACGACACGTGTAAATGCATCATCGTATGTGTTGTGTCCCACATCACCAATGACACGTGTAAATACATCATCTGGCTGGAGAATTTTTCACGAATTCAACTTCCGTTTCGTCTTACACCATTCTGTTGACTTCACTTCCCACGCTTGAACCTAATTAGCAAAACTAAATTACAGAAATCACTACGAACACAAGAATGCTCCAATGTATACAACATTATTGACGGTATTACATATGTTGGAAATTGCGAAAATATCGCAATATGTGATAGAATATGTGTTTAACCGTGTTATTACTGCACTCTTCTTAGTTATTAGTGCAAGAAGCTCATTAGTGTTTTAGTGCTAATTTATGTGTGTGTTATTTCCTGACGATGCTTCGGCTATATCAATATTTTTAAAAAGTGTATTTATTGATGTAAAGTGTGTTAGACAGCAATGCAATTAGTGCACTATAAATCCAATGCATTTCATTTCATTAAAGTCCTCATATTCAAGTATGTCATCGTGTCATGGCAAGATGGTGGAGACACACAATATTGACTCCCAAAATCAGCGATACACATCGCACTGTGATATTTGTGCTACCACGATGCTCATGGCATGGTCTCTATGTCGCTTACATCCTCGCTTTGTCATCATCCCCTTGTAAAACATAACGAGGAACTATCAGAGACTTGTAGAGTGTGCGACATATGTTGCCTGTCTCTGGACGTTTGGAAGCAATGGCGTCGGTGTAAAAGGTCAATTGTCTGCCCAAACTCGGTGGCTTTTTCACATTAGGTGTGTTCCCCGCCCCTTATAGGTAAAGCTAATCAATTTGTCGTGTTAACCACATTTTTAGGCCAGCTTTGTAAGGGGTCATGAATGGCATAAACAATAATTACCTTGGTGATCAGCCTATAATTTGTTACATACATCACACCACCGTCTGGTAGTTGCGAGGTTGCACTGCAATTATTATTCTGCACAATCATACGCCTCACATAGCGGCTGGCTTCAGGAGGCCCGCTTCATTCTGGACTCTCGGAAGGTGATGACGCTCGACCAAGTAAACGTGATGTACGCATACCTGTTCTCGCGTGAAACTTAATCATATGTAGTCGATCGAGAAAAGCGTTACCTTTGTATTTCTGCTAATTGGAGACTCTCGTTATTATAGGTGTTCAATAATCGGACAATGAACGTCTAGGAATACCACAGTAATTTATCATGCGGAAATGTTTCCCGATGAGAACATGCGTACTTTTGTGGGCAGTCAAGTGGAGAAAGATCAATTTCGCACGCCACAATTCTGTCTATCATTCTCTCTTTCGAGTGGACTGAAATATTTATAATATTTATAATTGTGTTGTTTGACGTTGGTTTTGGGGATAAAGAAGCTGACAGAGAACAAGCTTGTGGAAAGGTAGGCTACATAATATAAATTATTGAAATTAAATAAGTCTTTTCTTGTATCGTATGGTAGATCGTAGTATCGTAGATGTGTACTATTGCATTTTCCAGTATCTATTCCGGTCGTTTTTTGTTAACTTCCACTATCATGACATTGAGAAATCACATCTATACTAGTCTAGTCTCACCCGGTACAGTTTCTGTCTGTCGACATGGGTCGTGACTCATAACAAGGTTACTACTGAACAAACTATTTTCATGGAATGCCATGTATGTTCTACTATTAAATTTTAAACTGAATGGATCTTGATTGGTTCATTGTTGAATTATGTTGTTGATTAATTAACTATTATTATTAGTTATTGTAAAATCAAAAATTTAGCTATTTGTTTTAAGGATTATGTATTAGATCGAATGTTCTTGTGTATTTCAGATTGGAGTTATAGTGAAGAAACGGGGACAGTCAAGGAGTTGTAGTGAATGTGTAGGAGTACAACCTACCCACGCTCGAATCAGCTGTATATATATTTACAATAATATTGATTCAAGCTTTCCGGGACGTAGTGATGAATGTCAAGTGTAAAAAATAATAGAATACTTGTATTGTACTATTTGAACAAAATTAATTAAATACGCAACCCTTTAATAAAGCATATTTATTACTGACTTTCCACATGTGGAAGCTTGTGTTCAATAGAGAATGAGTTAATCACAAAAATAATCAGTGAGTTCTCTTGATGACCATATGTCAATCTCGCGCCACTCTTTCTACATAAATATCATCCAGGTGTTTACAATGTTTGAGACTGTCGTGACAGATATCCCCCACAATCTTGAAAGTTCAAAATTAGTTGTATGTCGTCGTAGCTTCATCATAAGCAGAAAAAAAAACTGATTTGGTGTCGTCATATTTACTACGTTGTATCATATGTATATGAGTGAGTAAGCGGCACGTCCTAGAATGGGCAGGACATACGTAAATTTCTTGTAACTCCTGTAAGTCCTCTATAGAAGCGCAGCTCTTCGCCATCTTTTCAATGTTATCAATATCGAACACAGCGGGGTTAAGTGTTTGTGTTGTCTATGAGTAAGCCTACCTATAGTTAATCATAGTAACCATACATTTGTAAAGTGTATTTGATAGTCATGTGTTAAAAGGGCACCATAAATCAATAAAATTTCATTTCATTCCATTACATATGGTGTAGATACAGCACTGTGATCTATATCCACGTCATCACTTTGTCTCCTTCTCAATCTCCGCTTCATACACGTCTAATTCTGCACTCTGTACGAAAACCAGAAGGGGAACGATGGCCTCCTCTATTGTGGCAGTGTGGAACATAGCAACAAGTAAATGGCATCATTAAAACGTAATTACTAATAAAAGAATACGATTCTATTCACTGCTTTGTAAGACAATGGTGGCGGCAACTCGGGACCGCCCATTATCCGCCCCTTGCGTTGCTAAGTAAGGGAAGACAATTTCTCTGCGGTCCCCTATTGAAATGATCTCATGTAATAACGATTTTGTACATTGACATTGGTAAAATATATTTTAATAGCGCTGTCAGTATATATTCATTACATTCTACGATCGATCAGAAGTACCAAAAACATGCGAGATCAGTAAATGATTCTTTTATCTATCGATAACACACATCATCTGCATTCGAAAATGGCGGATCTAGATTTATCGGTGTGCGTGTGTGTTATTGTATGTGCGTGTGTGTGTGCGCGTTCGTTTGTTCGTGTGTGGGTGTGTGAATTGTCATTTGACAAGCCGTGCAAACGGTTTTAAACCGCGGTTCGTAATGTGGTATGACAACACCTACAAACGAAAACTGTGTCAAATACATGCGCTCAATAAAATAAACATAGTTTCAATACCACAATACGAACTTATCACATTCTCTGTGTCCCAAACGTTAGTTACGATAATCGATTATCGATGATATTATTATTTACGTTCATCACTCGCCGGGACGCTGACATGTCGCGTTACATCTTTAAAATGATCTATCTATATATCATGGTATTCGATCTACCGCCGCAATGACGTCGGAATCACTTCCTACATCCGACTCATGCCCACGGGATAAAAAAACGTCTGTACTACTATATTTATGAGACTATCGTTTTGCTTAGTATTTTTATCCACTCTGTACTGTCCAATGGATGTTTTTGATTTTGATGATTATTCCCTTTCCGGTCAACCCACATCCGCGTAATATTTCTGACTATCCACACGCGCTGTTTTCTCATACCGAGTTCTAATAACGCTCGCCGCTTATAAAATATTCACGAAATATGGATGCGTGCGATTTCAGCTAATAACGGGGCTGGAAGCGTCACCTACAGACCCACAGAGAGCATGTCGTCGTACAATAGTTAATTAGGTTTGACGTAGCCATCAATCTGGTTTTATCATTCCTTTGTGTAAAAAGACGGATGAGACACTGTCACGGTATTTGCTCGTTAATGTCGTCTGCGTTACACGAACAACTGCCGGTTTGTGGGTCAGGTGATAGTAATTTAGATGCGTTGTTTTAAGTTTTGCATATCGGCTACATAATTATAGTTAATAGGTTACACGCAGCGTGTGGGGGCAGCTGGCGTAGTGGTTAGAGCGTTTGACTTTGAATCCAGGGGTCCCTGGTTCAAATCCCGCTCTGACCAGT
>WURV02152381.1:0-17111 GCA_011762755.2 Epimenia babai
ACGCAAATGCTCATGCGCTTGTGTTAATGTGTCACGATTGGGCGAAACCCATGTGGAAACATATAAATCTGCGGGGAGCAATGCCCGTAGGCGTGGTTCTAAATCCTTTAACGTCAAGGTATCGGTTGACATAAATCCGGTACTCGCTTTGTTTGTTGTGAGTGTATATGTGAATTATACAGGAGATGGGATTTATTGGTGGGACTCATCTGGATTAATGACTATTGTATTATATTAACCTATTCCTGAAGGATCAATTTATTCAGTTTTTCGTGGTTATACTTCTTGGCAACTAGCTTGACTGTTGTAATGAGTGTTTGCCACAAATGTTGAATATTGGCATTTTCCCCTGCACCATAATCATAACGGAATTCAGTTGAACTATGTAATGTATAAGTAAGTAAAGAAAAACTTGGCTGAGTGTGGGCATCGTCAGCAGGTGGCAAATCATGAGGTAATATGTCCACCGTTTTGAGTGTTTCCCCAAATATATCTACGTCCCCGATATCAACAGGTTCAAGATTGTCAATTTGATGCCGCTTGGCGGGCAGAATCAGTAGGCTCTTTTTCTCTCGAATATTATTATGCCGTTCGCTAGATACAGTGGCTAATATTACGGAACCTGCTGTGCGCGATGGTGGCAAAATGTGAGAATCGAAATAATGGGATAATTCTGCAACCCAAAGGTACTCTACAAAAAATGCAGATGGGTCATCGACGTAGTTCTTGTACTGTTTGTAATCATCCTGATGCCAACCTATGTCGAAACGCTCCATATTAAATGCGTTTACGATAGTATTTTGGATGTCTTTATTTGGGAACATTTCTACCCCATTAAACTATTTCACTAACTACTGCTAGACAGCAATAGTCACAACATGCGCCCGCTATTTTACGAACGGCTTGTCGTTGAACTGTTAAAACCTATCGCCTACTCATCACGCCCGCGCTTGTGGGTGTCATCAAATCCTTCCGGCTTGATGTGATGCGCGTCGCCTTTCAGCAGACCGTATACGCCACGTTGTCCGGCTTCATTGCGCTCAGGTGTGTCTGAAATGCGCTCGATTTCAGTCGGATCATAATCGAGTGGTTCATCATAAACGGTGATATAACCCTCATAATTGCGTAGAATGACTTTCCCCGGAGTCTGACTAATCACATACTGTGGATTAACTGGAATTTTACCACCGCCACCTGGGGCATCGACCACATACGTCGGGACGGAGTAGCCACTGCTATGCCCGCGTAAGCCTTCCATAATCTCGATGCCTTTGGAAACTGTCGTGCGGAAGTGTCCCGCGCCTTTCACCAAATCACACTGATACAAATAGTAAGGACGCACACGATTCCGTACCAGCTTATAGTTGAGTTCACGTTGAATATCGACGCTATCGTTAACCCCTGCTAATAGCACCGCTTGATTGCCCAATGGAATGCCTGCATCAGCGAGTTTGGTTAACGCTTGGCTGAGTTCTGGCGAAATCTCTTTCGGGTGATTGATATGTACGTTTAACCAGAGTGGATGGAATTTCTTGAGGACATTGACCAGTTCATCGGTGATACGTTGGGGCATAAACACAGGCACACGCGACCCGATGCGGATAATCTCGATATGCGGGATACTACGCAGTTGTTCCAGCACATATTCCAGCATTTTTGGTGCAATCGCCAATGGATCACCACCGCTCAACAGCACATCGCGGATTTGCGGCGTGTTGCGTAAGTATTCAAATTGTGCCTCAAAACGGGCTTTACTGAACACCACATGCGAATCACCAACAATCCGGCTACGGGTGCAATAGCGACAATAACTCGCGCATTGCGTTGTCAATAACATCAGCACACGATCGGGATAACGATGCACGATTCCGGGGACGGGGCTATGCGCGTCTTCCGCGAGGCTATCGTCCATCATGCCATCAAATGCACGGCGTTCGCGTCCCGTTGGCATGACTTGACGGCGAATCGGGCAATTCGGGTCATTCGGGTCAATCAGGCTAGCGAAGTAAGGCGTGATATCCACACGGAACATATCCGGTGCGGTTAAACCCTCGACTTCTTCATCCGTTAAGTTGATGATGCGCCCGAAATCTTCCACACTATTCATACGATTAGCGAGTTGCCAGCGCCAATTATTCCAATCTTCATCAGGTACATCTGCCCAATATGCCGGACGTGGTGAGGATTCCGGTTTTATAACTTGCTCATCCAAGATGGTCTCTTCTTGTTGTTCGTTGAATATCATCATGTCCCCGAAATGCCTATCTGCTTATTATCTAACCGTGTAACAATCTCGTTTTTATTAAAGTTGTGTTTCTGTATCACTGTAACAAGCTATTATTTCATTTTAAATTTCAGCAGGCATTTTTCGGATTGAATTCAGTTTTAGCGTCCCATCTAACTATGTATCTACGGATATATTTCCTGACATTTCATCCTGAAAACACTATATCACAAGATTGAAACATCGTTCAATGAGATATCATTAGTCCAATTTAAAATACTTCAAACAGCATATGCCTTTCGTAGGGTAAGCGAAGTATAATGTTCGTCTGTAATGTGAAATTAAATAAAGGACGGTAACCTATGACGTATATTGTTGTGACGAATGATGATGGGGTACAAGCTCCGGGGATTTTAGCGTTGGCGCAGGCGATGAAAGAACTCGCTGATATTCGTGTCGCCGCACCCTCTAGCAATCAAAGCGCAAGCGGACACAAGAAAACATTGTTTACAGATATTCCCTTTAGCCACACTTCACTAAGAGATGATACCCCCGCATTATCTATTGGTGGCTCTCCGGCGGATTGCATCGCAGTTTCAGCACTCGGCGCGTTGGATTGGCCCCCTGATTTGGTCGTGAGTGGAATCAATCGTGGTGCCAATATGGGACAAGATATCACCTATAGCGGAACTGTCACCGCCGCCTTAGAAGCCAGCATTCATGGCGTGCCAGCGATTGCCATCTCATTGGATAATCACGATGCCGACGACGTGGAAGATTATCGAGTTGCCGCTCATGTTGCAACTGAAGTTGTCAAAGTGGTCTTAGAGAAAAAAGACACACTCCCACCGTTTACGATTCTGAATCTCAATATCCCCAACGTCAAAGAAGTCAAAGGTATTCGCCTTGTCCGGCAAGGGATACGTATCTACTTAGATAAACTCGCGCAAGAAAGCTATAACTATCAAATCGTTGGTGACCGTCCGAGCGGTAAACTTGACGAAGCCGGTACCGATTTATGGGCGATTGATAACGGTTACGCCGCGCTGACACCGATTCACCTTGATCTCACCGCGCACCACTTTATGGCAGACCTCGCCGCATGGGATATAACGCTCTAGGGTGTCTATAGAGGTGTACCCATGACATTTTCAATGAAGGCTTGCATCTTGGTGTAATGTGAGCCTTTCCAATACACTTTTTCACAGGCATCACATTGATAAAACACATCATAATATTGCGCGGTCTGATGCTCTAGCTGATCGCTAATTATGTCTTTATCAACTTCATGCAACCCACCATTACACTTGAGGCAATGCTTAAAGGGTGTTGCTTGTTTCAACAGGTCATATTTGCGGATAACCTCGATGATGCGTTTCTTGGGTTTTACCTCACGCATATAATGTCCATATATCACTAAGCTACGTTTTAATAAGCCCACGTCACGAGTCAGCAATATACGGTTTTCGCTATTAGAGACATACGCCAATTCATCATCAGGATAATCATTACGATAAAGTGTATCGAATCCCATCATACGCAGATACGATGCCAATCGTCCCAAATGTGTATCGAGTACAAAGCTCGGCTTACCTTGATATGGTGGGCGCAACAGTTGTTTTTCTGGTAATTCAAGCGCATCTAATGAATCATAAATATCAACATGGGTTCCTGATTCAATTGTGTGCTCAAAATCAACCGATACACCATTAACCGCAATCAATTCGATTTCGGTGTGGGGCGGACCTAATGATTCCAGCATATCTTTGATGGATGCTTTGCGCTCGATAGCATGTTGAAACGGAGTGTTCCGGCGGTTACGTGGCAAAAAGTAATTAACTGCACCATGAAAATGGAAGGTAGCGACCATAATAAAACCTTATGTTTTTGTTGTGTGAATGTGGGAAACATCATTTGAGGTGGAAAAGACATTAAATACCCGCATTGGATTGTTCCAGTCGGGTGCGACGTTGCGAGGGGTGTGTCATATCCTCAAACATGACAGCGTTTTGCACAAGTTGAATGCTCACAGATCGTTCGTTTCTTATGTCGTCTCATGCCTATTATCATAGCACAAGTCTAAATCGCGCAAATTGGGTATTATTATGTGATGTTTTCATTGATTTGGAGAAACCCCATATGTATGACCGTCCCAATTTAGAGGAGATGATAGATGCGGTACGGATGCACCTTGAAACTGAAGTAATTCCGGCGGTACGCAGTGACCGTAAACTTTATTTCCGCACGTTAGTTGCCACCAATTTGCTCAAAATCGCGGGGCGTGAGTTGGAAAATAGTCTCAGTGATCTCACTCGTGAATGGCAGATGTTAAACGCGGTTGAGGGTAAGGATATGCCTCTACCGGAGAGTGAAAAGGCATTACATGAAGGACTCATCGCTCGACATATCGAACTGAGTGAGAATATCCGCGATGGGTATTACGATGAACATGGGGAAGGGTCACGTTATTCGTTGTTTGAGTATCTCAAGTGGCTAAGTATCTCCCAACTCAAAGTTGCTAATCCACGCTTCCTTGGCACTTTGCAAGCAGAAGAAAATGATCCTGAACGTGATGCGTGGGAGAATCGCTAATTTATATGTGCGGGTCTTGGGTGAATAATCCTGTGTGATTATCAAGCGGATTATTCACCCCATAAAACCCATTACTCCCCCTCATATCCTCTGATTTAACCAATTCTCAAATTCAAACTTGACTTAGAGTGCGCTCTAAGCTGTAGACTTTATTCCATGGACAAAAAAATGTTGACAATCCAAGAAGTAGCAGAGATCACAGGGTTAAGCGGGCATACGCTTCGGTACTATGAGCGTGTCGGACTGATTTACCCCATTGATCGAACCCATAATAACCATCGACGTTATTCAACTGATGATGTCGGTTGGATCGAGTTTTTGATGAAGTTACGCGCAACCGGTATGTCAATCCAGCAGATGCAAGAATATGCACATTTACAGCGTGAAGGAGATGATACATTGCCTGAACGGGTTGAAATACTGAAGCATGCGCGTGAAGAGCTTCGCCTTAATATGGAGGCATTACAAGAGCATATGAAGTTACTCAACTTCAAAATTCGTATTTATGAGGAGATTATTTCGGATAATGCACCAGAAGCAATAGGTGTAAGTGAATAAGCATTCTCAGTGAGAACAGTAATTTAATTTATCAAACAGGAGTTAAACATGGTTACTAAAACAAACGCGAGTATGAAACGGATATTAGGGCGTTCTGGTATTGAGGTTAGTGCTATTGGGTTAGGTTGTTGGGCAATTGGTGGCGCGGACGGTAGTTCGGCGTCTGGTTGGCATGGCGTGAATGATGATGAATCCATTCGTGCCATTCATCGCGGATTAGATATGGGCATCAATTTCTTAGACACCGCCAATGTGTACGGCAGTGGGCATAGCGAAAAGGTAATTGCACGGGCTTTACAAGGTCGGCGTGATGAAGTTGTACTTGCTACCAAATTTGCCTATACATTCGATGAAGAAACCTTGAAATTTGCAGGGATGGATGTCTCTCCAGCAGGGATACGTAAGTCATGCGAAGAGTCTCTGAGTCGTTTAAACACCGATTATATTGACTTGTTTCAATTCCATGCCAACGATTACCCTGTAGAAGAAGCTGGTGAAGTCCGTGACACATTAGAAGCACTGGTTGCAGAAGGCAAAATCCGCGCTTATGGTTGGAGTACTGACGACGCAGACAGGGCACGTTTCTTCGCAGAAGGTGAAAATTGTGCAACCGTTCAGGTTGAGATGAATGTAATTGACGATGCGCCGGAGGTCATCGCAGTGTGTGATGAGTTCAACCTCGCCGCCATTAATCGCGGTCCACTTGCAATGGGCTTATTGACTGGTAAATATACCGTTGATACGACCTTGCCTGATGAAGATGTGCGTGGACCAAGCGCACCTGCTTGGATGAAATATTTCAAAGATGGCAAAGCGAACCCTGAATGGATGAAGCTGATTGAGGCGGTGCAAGAGATTCTCACCAGCGAAGGACGCACCCTCGCTCAAGGCGCATTGGCTTGGTTATTGGCACGTAGCGAGAATACAGTCCCCATCCCCGGATTTAAAACCGAAGACCAAGTTATCCAAAATGCGGGTGCGATGCAGTTTGGTGCATTGACTGCTGAGCAAATGACCGAAATTGATGCTTTATTAGGACGATCATAGGGTAACGGGCAAACGACTATATCATCTTGACCAATTACCCTGAATCTATCGCAACTGATTGACGAAATTCACGTATACTTGTTATGTACATGACGTGCATAACAAGTAAAAACTTTACAGACCACAGTTGTATACCCCAAAATGTGGTCTGTTTAACCGTGTTTGATGTACGATAGAATAAGATAGTAAATACTTTAGAATGAAACGGTGCGTGATATGGTCAATTTCAACCGTCGAAATACACTTTGGTTAGGGATACTAGCGAGTTTGATTGCTGTTGTGTTGCTGATCGGAAATGTTCCGGCGACTATTCAGTTATTATTATTAGGGATATTCGCGTTTGCAGTAGCAGCGACCTTCTTTAACCCAAAATTACCCGTCAATTTGATGCAGACGGTACAGGAACGTAGTCAAAATCGGGTGGCACGTTCGCGCATGAGTCCTCAAGCGCAAGAAGCAAGCGCACGGGCAGAGGCGCGTGGCATTTACATGACGACCAATGTTAACTTGATTGATGTCGGCATGATTACCACACAATCCGGTGATGATGGCATGGTGATGCGCCGGACTCGTACCATCTCCAAAGATGATGATGGTGTGCGTCCATTTGTGACTTTACAAGTACCCAGTAGCGAATCCGAGCGTAATGCGAATTTCCGTTTTGAGATCATCGACCAGAATGGTGTACAGCAACACGTTCACGAGATGACCATCTACTTACGTACAGGTGAAGTCAATGTGTTATCTGACCATCACTTGCCCTTGTTCGATAACCCGCAGATTGAAGGCATGGGTGATTGGGATTTGCGTGTCCACATTGATGATGCGTTGGTCGGTATCCATAACTTCACACTGACTCCGTCTTATGAAGACCGCCGTGAGCGCTTGAATCGTAATCGTGGCAAGGCTGATAAATCTGATGGCGAATACTACGTCACCTCACCACAATCAAAAGGGCGTGAAGATAGCGCACCATTGAGCCTCGAAGAACTTCTACGCAAAGGTGGCGGTAGTTCATAGTCAATAAACCTAACGCATAGAACTATAGGGACAGCACAATGCCGTCCCTATAATATTAGCCTTGTTGTTTATCAAACACCTCTTCGCGCATCGAATCACGCCGAATAACGGTTAATTTATCATCCTCAAACTGAAGACGAATACCCTCATCTAACAAAAATACACCATCTTTAATCGGCAATAATGTACGTTTCATACGTGGCGATTCAAAGATAATCGAATCATTCTCAATTTTGATTTCTCTGCCTTCATAATTACCTACATATGCTGACAAATCGTTAACTGTATGCGGTTGATAGTGCGCTTTTACGCTGTCATATTCCCATTGTAAGTACGTGCTATAGTTTTCATCTTCATTGGTACTGATGAGCGTTTCGAGTGCATGTAAATGAGCGACCTCTAAAGCTTTTTCAGAGGTGGTTTCAATATTGGGGATTACGCCAACACCTTGCCATCCTGTTTGTGAAATCGGGTTAATCGGACGACCAATCGGCACCAACATACGGAAGTCATCGCTCAAGGGGCGTATTGTCGCAAAATGCCCCGCGCCTACTGTTGTCTCTCCAACAATCAATCCACGTTCGATTTGCTGTATATCATAGGCAAATTCCTCGGCAGCAGAACCCGTTGTCCCGCTCGTCAAGACATAAACAGGCACATGACTTAAACGTTTCCCCTGAACATAGGGCAATGTCCAAGATTGTGAATATGAATTATCTTGACGATTGAAGAATGTGTTGATGTGGGTGGATTCTTCAAATAGATAACTCAATAGTAATTGAATCATGGCAGGTGAACCGCCACGATTTTTCCGTATATCAAATATGAGTGCGTCAGTGTGCGCTAAAAATGCCATCGCTCCGATTGCTATTTCTAAGGCTTCGCGTGCATCAGAAAACATACGAAACTCTAAATAACCGATATTGCCTGTCAAACGTTTGGCTTCATGGAAAAAATAATTACTCCGTGAGTCGGGGACACTTGCATTTGGCATAGCAGACCGCATTTGTCCTTGTCTACCGGAACTGTGCATAATGGCAAAGTGCAGATCATTTGTGATCTCGCGCAGGATTTGTGTGAGTTTTTCGGCTAGTTGTGGCGGTTCAAGTTGTTCGCTGATCTCATTCATACGCCCATCAAGCGCGGTGATGACCTTATCAACCTCATCCACCAACACATAATACTCACGAATGACTTGTTTGATTTCTTCTAATAACTGCATTGTCTGACCTCCAAAATTTGCAATAGGTCTTTACGATACATTACACTTAATGAACTTATCAACTTTTTAACGAAATAGTTAATCAGATGTCTTTGAAACTTCATTTAGCTGAATTGCCCGTTGAACGTGTCGCTTGTAGTTACTCAGTTCTATATGAATTATTGGTGAGTTTGCGTGTATTGGATGATTTCAAACACCACCCCTTACATATCACATGGGCATTAGAAACACTCAAACAATTGCCACCTGAATTTCGTGCTGAACAACGCTTCTTCAGAGTGATACTACGGCATAGTTTGTATTTATTGTGGAAACCGGATTATGCACAAGAGCCGTCCTATGAGCGAGAATTACAGACTTTTTCTGAGTGGGAACTAGAGCGATTCGCCGAGCCGATTATTATGACGCTCACGTATTTGGGGCAATCATCATGCCGTCGGATGTTAAAGGAGTGTCTCACACTCACTGAATTCTGCGAATCGGAGCAGTTACAGATGCAAGCACGCGAAAACCTAACGGAACATTGCCCCGATTCCTTGGGAATTGTCGATTTACTGATTGATGATCCTCAAGCGTTAAAACAGCGATTTATTAATTTTCTCCATGCGTATTGGGAGGCGCAATTTTGCCAGAAGTGGGCAATGCTGGAAGCACACTTTTTACAAGAGGTGATGGAACGCGGACAATTGTTGTATCAGCACGGCATAGTGATGGCATTTGAGAAGCTCACACCGCATGTATTTATAGATCAAACTGAGCAAATTGTGACATTTGGGAATCTTTCACAAGATGAGCAAGTCATCGTGACTAAAAATAGTCGCTTGGATTTATACCCATCTTATTTTTTATACCCCAGTATGTTTTTTGTCATCGAAAATCATGAAGTAAGTGATTCGAGCATCATCACAATTACTTATCCCATGCCTGAAATCCAACGGCTGGGACGCTCACCGATTCTATCCGATGAATTACTCACCATGATACGGGCATTAAGCGACCCAACACGGATGCAAATTATCAAACTGATTGCCAATCAAGCACGTTCAACAAGCGAGCTAGCAAAAATTATCGGTGTCTCGGATGCAGCAATTTCAAAACATCTGAAATTACTACAAAGTGGAGGTTGGGTGACATCAAAACGGGAAAGTTATTACGTGTTGTATCAAGCCAACGCTGACCCCTTACAAGATTTACAGTATGCGCTGCGCGAGTTGTTTGAGTAGGTGCTTTTTGTGTCTAATAAAGTCCAAGAGTTGTCTTAGGCGGTTTTTAGGCGATAAATGTTTAGTATGTAAATCAGAGTTATATAACATGATCTGATTTCATATTAATCCACTTTATTAGGAGCAGAATTCACCATGAGTTTAAGTCACGACCAAAAAATAATCATTCAAAGTACCTTTAAGCAAGTTATAGATGCAGACCTTTTAGCCGCACGTTTTTACGAGCGTCTATTTGAAATTGACCCAAGCACCAAGCCTTTGTTTAAGAATAATATGGCAGAACAAGGCAAGAAATTGATGCAAACCTTGAGCGTTGTCGTCAATGGCTTAGACAATCTTGATATGATCGTCACGGCGGTGCAGAAATTAGGTAAGCGTCACGTCGATTATGGGGTGACAGTTGAGCATTGGGGGAGTGTTGGTCAAGCATTACTATGGGCATTAGAGGATGCTTTTGGCGATGCCTTTACCGATGAAGTACGTGATGCGTGGGCGAGTGCCTATACATTGATCGCTGATACAGCTATTGCGGTAGCGTACCCTGTGATACAACCTGAATAAGTGATTCACACTAATTTTGATTTTCAAAACGCCGGACGATCACTATCATTCGGCGTTTTTTGATCGGGTGTTGGGAGTAGTAGTAGTGTTTTGAATATCATGAGTGTGAGTTATTTTTCCCAATAGTGTGGTAGTGGGGGATGAAATGGGAACTCCGACCACGATGGATAGTCTTTAAAGAATATCTTTGTGCGAAAAATGGTCTTGTCGCTAGCTTCATGAGAACCGAGACAATTCTTATAAGCCTCTATATCGGTTCCCCAAATTACCTGAAAATTTCTTCTTCTCACAGGCATATACAATAAGTATTGCATATCATCCGGCTCAAGTAATTCATGACACGATCCAATAACCTTATGGGCAGGATCAATATAGAGAATGATATGTTCCTTTTTCGTCAATTCCTTGATGAGATTAATTAAACATATTTTGAAAGACTGAGGCATATTATGATTTGCAATAAGTTTTGGGATGTTTAGGGACCATACTTCTTTATTGCTAAAGTAGTACGCACGCGAATCCTCATGATCTGCACTAACTTCTAGTAATTTTAGAACAACACTGTGAACGACAGCCTGCTTTTTCTCAGATGAATCATCAATCAAGACGGGGCTATTTACAACACCTCTGTAAAGTACCTGTATAGCGCGATTAATTTGTGTGTCATATTCTTCAGCATATTCAAATTCACCGTTTTTTGCATGTTTGGTAAGGTTGATAGCGTACTTTTCGAGCAAGGGATAGTGGGTCGCAGGTACGATTGAGCCTTTATAGGATGGGGCATCTGTAGGTACATTACCAATAAATGTCATATTCCGGAACACGTTGATGTGTGCTTTGTGCATGTGTTGTTTATATGCTTCCCAAGTTGTTCCCCAAATACCAAATGCCTCACCACGTAATGTTGGTATCATGAACCACTTCACGCCGAAATCAACTTTATGAATTTCGCTATCCTCATAAAGTTGCTGAATGTCATCTATAAAAAGTAATAGACTAGTGTTGTTTGTTTTCCATTCATCCAATAACTTACGTAAAGTTGCCTCTAACATTTCAGGAGTTTCAGCATCTCGGAACACACGCTTAAGGTCAAGTGACCAAATTGCTCTTTGCTTTACAAGTGAGGGGAGTAAGATATTTGGTTGACATTGTTTTATTGCAATGCCCAGAACAATTTTTAAGCGTTGTTCAGCTGTGCCATTGACTAAGGTGGGACGCTGATTTCGTCGTCTACCGAGTACCTGAATTGTTCGATTAATATGCCAATCAAACTCATCAGCATATTGGAATTTGCCGTTTTTTACCTGCTCGGTAAGGTTAATAGCATATTTTTGGATTATTGGATAGGTATTCATATTTACTGGTCACTTAAGTAATGTATTGTAGCTATATTATACATTGATCGCGGATACAGCTATTGCGGTGGCGTACCCTGTGATACAACCTGAATAAGTGGTTTACACTAATTTTGATTTTCAAAACGCCGGATGAGAGTGATCGTCCGGCGTTTTCGATTCCTATGACCCACAATCGCATACAATGAGCATATCGGATCAAAATAAGAGGTATGTGATGATAATGCGTTTTGTAGGTGTGATGATGTGTGTGTTGTTGAGCTTATCGGTGGTATCCGCGCAAGAGGCAACCGAAGAACCGGAAATGGACATCTGGCAACCCGCTCCAGGGACAACATGGCAGTGGCAATTGTTGGATGATATTAACACCGGTTTTGATGTGGAGATGTATGATATTGACTTGTTCGATGCGCCTCAAGATGTGATGTATCGCTTGCATGACAATGGGCGTGTGATTATCTGCTATTTCAGCGCGGGGAGCTTCGAAGATTGGCGTGATGATGCTGATGCGTTCCCTGATTCTGTGCTGGGTGCACCGCTTGATGAATGGGAAGGTGAACGTTGGCTGGACATCAGTCAATTAGATGTGTTAGCTCCGATTATGAGTGCACGCTTGGACTTAGCGGTTGAGAAGGGTTGTGATGGTGTCGAGCCGGATAACGTCGATGGCTACGTGAATGAGACTGGTTTTGAGTTAAGCTATGACGATCAATTGACCTACAATCTATGGCTGGCGGAAGCGGCACATGAGCGCGGGTTATCAGTCGGATTGAAGAACGATCTCGATCAAATCGTGGACTTGGTAGCACATTTCGACTGGGCATTGAACGAGCAGTGCTTTGAGTATGACGAATGCGAGTTACTGTTGCCCTTTATCGAGGCAGGTAAAGCAGTGTTCGGTGTCGAATATGTCCTTGAACCAGAAGACTTCTGCGCTGATGCCAATGCGATGGGATTCTCGTGGTTGGTTAAGACTTTTGATCTCGCTGATGAACCACCTAACGCCTGCTTTGACTATGTTGACGCTAATGGCTAGATTTGGTTTGCTTGCGCTTGCGGAAAATAAAAAAAAAGTCCGCAAGCAACGCCATTTTCCCCTTGATTGTGTACAATCTCAGCGTGTTTTTCCGCAAGCAATTGTGATTTCCGCAAGCAGATTCGCAAAAGGTTGGTTGCATTTTCAACAGGAATTGTTAGAGTGCGTCGATGCCACTGTAGCATGGATTCGACATGCTGTGTGAACCAAATGGTCAGTTTTTAGTGATGCGCGTTAAGCGTTACTCAAGCGCATCCAATGATATGCAAGTATGCTGAATGCTGTAATCCACAATATAACTAAGCCAATATTCAGATACGGACGGTGCATTACGTCCTCGTCGGCAATTAAAGTTGTTTCTTCAGATGGATCTAATAAGCCCCGTTCGATTTGAAATTGTTGCAAGCTGTACAATGCCACTTTGCTATCTGGGTAATCTTTTACAGCACGTTCAAAGTAGGTCGTTGCTATATCAACATCGTCTAAGTGATCATAACAAGTTGCGATGACTCTAAGCGCATCTTCTCGTAGGGTTCGGGGTGTTTTACGTACCAATAGCAGATTTTTATAGCGATCAATCCACTGATATTTTGTAAAAAATGCCAGTAATGCCTCCGCTTCACGAATAGCGGAGGCATAATTCCCCGATTTCATGTATTTGTTGGACTGACGAATGCGCCTCAAAAAAACACGGTTACACAGGGTACGATACGCAAAGAATATCAAAATCCCCACAACAATTGCGTAGCTTCCAAGATAAGGGGCGAATATAAAGTAGGCGAATAACAGTAAAACGCATTGTAGTAAATAAGCAGGTAATTCTGATTGCCACGTTGAGCGGATTATTTTTACCTGTTTTTCTTTTTCTGTATTAGTCATTGTTCGTTTCGGGAATCATATTAGGAAAAAGCTATTATTACAGGTTTTAGGGCGGTTGGCGAATGATGGCTATAATATCGTGGAATGTTTATTTAGAATCGGTATATAGGCTATCAGATGCCCAACGGCTGGGATTTTCGTGAACATATTTACGAATGATGTTGAGGTTCTTTTCGTTACGGATAATATGCTCGTAAAAATTGCGTTGCCAGACGCGCCCCTTGTCTACATTATGATGTTGATTGATGTGTTTGGTGGCTGTCATTTTGAATGCGCCGATTAAACTACCCAATGGTTTGCGTTTATGGATATTTTCTTGGGCGGTTCGCGATGCGTCCCTACGGGATTCGGGGTTTTTGGATGTGTTGGTAATAACAATGATTCCATGTAAATGATTTGGCATGATTACCCACGCATCTAATTCCACATAGGCGTATTGCTCCGCCAACCACAACCACGCACTTCTAACAATTTCTCCATCGTCATTTAAGCACATTTTATCATTAACGATATCACCAAATAACCATTCACGATTATGGGTGCAAATTGTGACAAAATACATGCCTTCACGACTGTAATCGTACCCTTGTAAGCGGATACTTCTGCGATGATGGATGTCAGGGTTATAGGGCATGGTGATTCTCCCTGAATGATGTGAGGTTGTCGTATACGTATTGCTGGTAGGGGCGCATCGCGATGCGTCCTATATAATTATATTAACATGAAATAATGTCATGACTCCATAAACTACCGTCATATCACATAAATGATATTTATAAGGAAAAGCATGAAGTTTGGATTAGCACTGAAACAAAAAGCAATCGCGTTAAAATTGAACAGGCATCCGATTTTAGGGTGTTCTGATGAACAGATATTGAAAGTAATGAGGGTTCAAAATGTAAAACGTTTACCAGAAATTTATCGTCAATATCTGAAAGTTATGGGAAGGGCTTCTGGGGATATTTATCTTGGAACAGATGTAACCTTTGACTATTTGTTAAAGTTAAAAACTTGGGCAAAAAGTTTATTACTTGAGGATAAGCGGACATTTCTTCTACCGGAAGATGCCTTTGTGTTTTTAATGCACCAAGGTTATCAGTTCTTGTATTTCTACACAAATAATGATGAAGATAACCCACCAATTTTTCATTATATTCAAGATCAAGAAGAAGACGAACCCTGTTTATATTTTGAGCAACTAGCTGAATTCCTGACTATTTTCATTGCTGAGGAGGATAAAAGAGGAAATGATGCCCAGTTGGAATTTCTCATTGAAAATACTTAGCGATGTGATTTTGGGCGTTTCGCGAAACGCCCCTACGGTATTGTGGGGTTTATTAACAGGTTGGATGGAATATGTAAGGCGGTTGGCGAATGATGGCTATAATATCGTGGGATTTATATTGGGTGCATCATGATGCACTAAATCACGATGGTTTATCAGTTGGTTGACAGATTAACAAGGCTAGTAAGTGGCGTTTATTCGAATCATATCAACCACAAATAAGCCAAATAGTGTTAGCCAATAGATGACCAACCCAATGTTAAAATATTGACGATGTTTGATGTCTTCGACGGTTACTAATGGTTGGTTTTGAACAATGTCTATCAATTCCCGTTCAATTTGAAATTGTTGTAACCAATAAAGTGCTAATTTACTATTTGGGTAATCTTTTACAGTGCGTTCAAAATATGTTTTTGCCATTTCCACATCATCTAATGCGTTATAACAATGTGCTATGAATCTAAGCGATCCTTCCCGAATTGTTCGAGGTGTGTAAGTTACCAAAAGAACGTTTCTATACCGATCAATCCATGGGTATTTTGTAAAGAATGCAAGAACGATTTCAGCTTCACGAATCGCTAAAGCATAATCTCCCGATTTCTTGTATTTGTTGCCACGTCGAGTACGCCTCAAAAAGATATGGGTACAAATAGCGCGATAAACGTAAAAAATAAGTGCCCCCACCAATATAGAATAGAAACCCATATAAGAGACGAGCGCAACATAAGCTGAGAACATTAAAACACAGTGTAATAAATAGGCAGGTAACTCTGATTGCCATGTCGAGCGGAGTGTTTCTACCTGTTTTTCTTTTTCTGTATTAGTCATTGTTCGTTTCGGGAATCATATTGGGAAAAAGCTATTATTACAGGTTTTAGGGCGGTTGGCGAATAATGTGGGGTTTATCAGTGATGTGATTTTATATTGGGCGCATCGCGATGCGCCCCTACAGTATTTCGGGATTTATGGGTGAATTAAAGGCAGTATAGATGGTTTATTTAGAATAATATGTTGCCTGTTTACTTCATCTCGCTCAATTTCTCACGCAGGAGTTTGGAGATGACTTGTGGGTTGCCTTTTCCTTTGAGCGCGCCCATGCACTTGCCCATCAATGAGCCGAATAATTTTTCTTCTCCGGCGAGGTAACGCTCGACCAATTTACCACTATCGGCGAGGACTTGCTCGATGGTGTCTCCGAGCGCGCCTTCATCACTGATCTGCGCCAAACCTTCACGCTCTACGATGTCGGCAGGTGCGTCCCCTGTTTCATACATGATGGCGAGGACTTTTTCACCAGACCCTTTATTGAGTTTTTTACCATCGACCATTTGCACCAATTGCGCCAGCCCTTGTGGGGTGATGGGGGTATCTGCGACGGCTTCACGGTCTATGCCTTGTTTATTGAGCAATCCGAACAAGCTGACGAGCATCCAATTTGCGCTGGATTTGGGGTCAGCACCTTCGGCGAGAACGGCTTCATAATAAGTGGCGATGGCTTTCTCCGCGACAAGTACACCGGAGTCGTATTCACTGAGTCCAAGCTCATCCATAAAGCGGGCTTGCTTGGTGTCTGGGAGTTCCGGCAAAGTCGCACGGATGCCATCAACCCATTCAGGTTTCGCCTCAACAATAGGCAAATCGGGTTCTGGGAAGTAACGGTATTCGTCGGCGCGTTCTTTGTAGCGTTGAATACTGATTTTACCCGTATTCTCGTCCCATCCAAGCGTGGCGGGCTTGATCGTTTCGCCTTTGTTATAGAGTTTGATCTGACGCTTAACTTCAACATCAATGGCGCGAACCATGCTACGGATACTGTTCAAGTTTTTGATTTCGGTGCGCTCACGGAATTCGGTATCATCCTTGTGCATGACGCTGACATTCGCCTCAAAACGCAGAATGCCCTTAGACATATCACCTGTGTTCACACCGAGATAGCGCAAAATCGAGCGTAATTTACGGGCGTAGGCTTCGGCTTCGGCACTGCTACGGATATCCGGCTCGGAGACGATTTCCAGCAATGGCACACCAGCGCGATTGTAATCCACGAGACTGCTACCGTCGCCCATATGGGTGAGTTTTCCGGTGTCTTCTTCCATGTGAGCGCGAGTC
>WURV02152392.1:0-17110 GCA_011762755.2 Epimenia babai
AAAGATTTATCTAATATCCTTTCAACGTGCTGCGGTATAAATACTAGCCACGTCCCAATGTTACCACGTAATACCGGGGGAAGAGACGTCTGAGATCCTCTAAGCGCGTTGCTAAGTACCGGTTTTGTTTAAACAATAACACCGCAGAGTGAGGGTAGAGACGTCCTAAATCCCTTCGGCGCTGCGTAATCAATTCTTGTATGATTCCATCGCATATCCACGAACTTTTTCCCAGATATTTATCATTCTTCTGAGCGAGCACTCGATCAAATCCAAATACTGCCAAGATGAGCTCGCCCTCGCCTACATCTCCAACAAGCCAATATTTCCCGTCGGTATTAAACCCGCCAACGAACTCGTCCCCCTTATGGACACTGGCATGTGAGTTTTATGTGAAGGTAACGGCTTATAGACTAAGATAACGGGTCAAGCAATGACGGCCCACACAACGGGTCAATCCCAGTTCATTAGTGGTATGATTTAATTATCTTAATTTATGTGTGTTATGATTTTATTTGAAATTTGTCAAAATCAGAGGTGTACTGTACATGAAAAGGAAAAATTGACAGTGATCATTTTATTGTGTACTTTTTTATGTAGTTTATTATGTAGTTTATCATGTAGTTCCTTATGTAGTACATTATGTAGTTTATTGTCTGGTTTATTATCTAGTTTATTATGTAGCTTATTATATAGTTCAGCATGTAGTTTATTATGTAGTTAATTATGTAGTTTATTGTGTAGTTTATTGTGTAGTTTATTGTCTGGTTTATTATCTAGTTTATTATATAGCTTATTATATAGTTCAGCATGTAGTTTATTATGTAGTTAATTATGTAGTTTATTATGTAGTTTATTATGTAGTTTATTATGTAGTTTATTGTGTGGTTTATTATGTAGTTTATTATGTAGTTTATTATGTAGTTTATTATGTAGTTCATTATGTAGTTTATTGTGTGGTTTATTGTCTGGTTTATTATTTAGTTTATTATGTAGCTTATATAGTTCAGCATGTAGTTTATTATGTAGTTAATTATGTAGTTTATTATGTAGTTCATTATGTGGTTTATTATGTAGTTTATTATGTAGTTTATTATGTAGTTTATTATGTGGTTTATTATGTGGTTCATTATGTGGTTTATTATGTACTAGAGACGATATTTCCTCAGGCGTCTTCAGCTCGCGGCTATGAAGTGGACTGTGATCAGTGACATGTCGGAATTCGATGAGAAGTTCAACGAACTACTCGACATGTTGAAGCAACAGATGGATTCGACCACGGGAAGGACCGTGCAGAGACCAGACGAAAGACCCGGTACGTTTGACCTAGATTGACATACGGGAGCGGCGGGTATCGGTTGAAGGTGCACATTGAGGGATTCTTAGATATCAGAGGTTACTCATCGCATCGCGACACTGTCAAGGATACCCAGATGTCTCTGGAGCAATGGGCTAATGGGTCCTTTTTGCCAGAAAAATAGTACCACCGATACTAGTAGAATGGTTAAAACTTGGGTGTCACTTGGAATCTGGCTGCGCATCAAGTTCAATGATTCAGTCACTAGACCACTTGCCCCTATGGCTACTGGCCTCTATAACCACTCGCCCCTATGACTACTGGCCTCTATAACCACTTGGCCCTATGGCTACTGGCCTATATAACCACTTGCCCCTATGGATACTAGCTTATATATCCACTTGCCCCTATGACTACTGCCCTATATAACCACTTGCCCCTATGACTACTGGCCTCTATAACCACTGGCCCCTATGGCTACTGGCCTCTATAACCACTTGCCCCTATGACTACTGGCCTCTATAACCACTTGCCCCTATGGCTACTTTTTTCTATATCAGAATTTAGATACCTGTTATTCTTGTTCCCCCATTCCAATGATGTTAAGTAAATTCTTCTAGTGTCATATACTCCTTTTTTGATTCATCTTGCATAAGAGATAATTTTGCACAACACTCTAATGCATGTATCGAGTTCCTATTCTCTAAATCCACATAAGACCCTATAGTGAGCCCCTTCCCCCACGTCCGTCGCTCGTGTCATAACGATTAAAAGTGCGGCTTTTCATGTGACCAGTGGCTAGTTCACATCCCCGTACAAACCACAGATTTCCTCCATGCACCTTTCGCTATGAAAGTAGCAAGATTTCCATGCTTAGTATAGAGAACGATATATAGCAAATTAATTCGACAATTTCATCATGAGGTAATTGATAATTATCAGTTTGTCAGTATTGCTGCCATGTATTACCATTCATTACTCATGTAGCAATAATACCTCTCCTCTGCCATTTATTACCATTAATAATGTAGCAATAATACCTCTCCTCTGCCATTTATTACCATTAGTAATGTAGTAATAATCCCTCTCCTCTTCCATTTATTACCATTAATAATGTACCAATAATACCTCTCCTCTGCGATTTCAACAGCTAGCGGCGGGTCGGAACGTCTCAAAAAATCAGGCAATCGGTACAAATTCTACACGCGGGAAACTTCGTACAACCAAGGCCAACAGGATCTGCCCAAGTACACAGAAAACCCCAACAAATTCTGGGATAGGCACTTCCCGGATGTCATAGAAATTACCTGGCAGGCGTTAGTATTTCAGGGAATGGACTTGGTTAAAGATTTTGGGGAATGGAGTTGGTTATAGATTTTGGGCAGTGGCGTTGGTTATAGATTTTGGGGAATGGTGTTGTTATAGATTTTGGAGAATGGAGTTGGTTATAGATTTTGGGGAATGGAGTCGGTTATAGATTTTGGGGAATGGCGTTGGTTATAGATTTTGGGGAGTGGAGTTGGTTATAGATTTTGGGGAATGGCGTTGGTTATAGATTTTGGGGAATGGAGTCGGTTATAGATTTTGGGAAATGGAGTTAGTTATAGATCTTAGGTCGCTTTGAAGTACGAACGACTTTATCAAATTATTGAGCTGAACATTGAGAGTAGGAATTATTGGTCAATATAAGCACAGATATGCAAATAATGCACGCATTAGTTCTGAAATCTAAAACCATTTTTTGGAAAGAGAATATATTAGATGAACTACTTGGCTAATTTAGTAAGCAAGCTGTTTCTTGAGATCAGACAATATAGCTTTATTATATACAGGTGGTGGCTAATAAGTCCATAAAGTAGATTCACCATTCCATGGCAGCCAGAGACTTCAGTGTTCCTGAATTAAGGATTTGAGCCATTTCCATTTTTTTTTCACGTACACACAAGTCATTTGACATCTGATCCATTTACGAGCTAATATTCTTCTAACATTGATTTTTAACGATCCGCTAAAATTCGCTTAACATCCTATTATAAAACACCGACCAATCATCCGACTTCTACTGCATCGATCAGCTAACATTTACTAACATCCACCAAACTTACGATTATCAAACACTGACCAATCATCCGACTTCTACTGCACCGATCAGCTAACCTTTATTAACATCCACTAAACATCATTCTAAGACGCTGCGACCCATGCAACAGGTTTATAGACGCATTGATCGAGGAATACCAGGATGAACTGGATGGCATGTACAGCAACGAGGATCAGTTGTGGCTCAACAGCGTCCTCTACCGCGAGATGGAGGTCGAGGAAATGGATGGACTCCTCGATAAGACCCTCTTCCTCAGTCAGTACTAGAATAATCCATGTTGAGATTGCCATAAATGCGAAAATCCTTTCTGGGTAGGGTTTTATGAACACATTAACAATATCAACACCAATTACTTATCCTATATGTCTTATAAAATATTTAAGTTTTCTGTTTTTAAGAAAAATTGCAAGGTTGATACATTTTGAGACTTGAATTCATTCATGAACAAGCTATTGCATAAATGTATGCACAATGTTCACAGGGCTTATGGAATAAAGTTTGTGGAAAATTCAATCTATAACCCTATGAGAGATCTAATTAAACAATATGAAAGGATGCTAATATTAGATAATTTTTTGATTTCATTTTCCTCTACTTCATAAGACTTATTTTTGTACTCCTACTGAGCCGATTCTATTTAGATACGCCATTTCCAAACTATTTGATGCAATTTTTTTCCGCAATGCCGATTGCAAAAAATTACGCGCGATTATCGTACCAGACTTCTGCACGATAGAAGAAGAGTTGTTGCCCCTGTGGAAGCGGGTGGAGGACCAAGCGCGTGAGAGCTACGCCATGCGGGAGGTGTTTGACATGAAGTCATCCGTCAGGATACAAGCCATCGAGAATCTAGGTTTGTGACGTACAACTGTGAGGATAACTGGGCATTAACCCTTTCATCTCCGTTTCTCACTGGCCCTTGACAGTACGGGCTTTTGACGTGCAAGTATAAGGATAGCCGGGTATTAAACCTTTTATCTCCGTTTCTCACTGGCCCTTGACAGTACGGGCTTTTGACGTGCAAGTATAAGGATAGCTGGGCATTAACCCTTTTATCTCCGTTTCTCACTGGCCCTTGACAGTACGGGCTTTTGTGTAGTTGTAAGTGCGCTGACATTGGTATAGTTGTTAAAGATATCTGTGTATATCGCTGGCTATGATATACGGACTTAAAACATCAGTGGTTCTAAAAAACGGTGTAAATACCTAAAATGCACTGGAATAATCTCGTCCCTGTAGCTCAGTTGGTCGAGCACCAGACCGGTTATCTGGGGCTCGTGGGTTCGAGTCCCATCAGGGGTATAGGTTTTTTCCTGTGCATTTCTCTTAATGTGAGTGTATTGTATTTCGCCTCTTATTCCTCTCTATTGAGAATAATATATTCGTATATATAGTATAATAACATAAATCGTTCGTTCGCTACATATTTTTATCTTACCAAATTTATGCACTATGTTTATATTGCATTTGATCTGCCTCATTGCCCTGTCAGCCTAAGTACTCGAGCATCTGATTTCTCATTTATGATTATTCAAACCTCATTGCCATGGTATGAATAGTGTCATTTATTCTGGTTTTTCCATTCGTTTGATTTTTTCTTTCAGTAACATATTTTGCCTACTGTCTAATTGTCTACTGAATTTTTTACCTTATATTCTTTATAAATTTGTAAAGCGTCTTCGATAGCCATGTGTTAAAAGGTTACTATAAATCAATAAAATTTCATTTCATTTCACAATGTCCTGACGGTTTAGTTGTTGATCTACGCTCAGCCCAGCCTATATTCGGATGGGTGACCAATTATCAAACACCAGCCATTAGATCATCTCGAAATAATCAGTCCTGCCTAAGCAAATGCCTACACGCAATAGTATGATGCCGGATACACTAGCCTGGTGTCTGTGGTCTCGCAATGTCTGGCTGATGGCTACAGAAAGGGAGATTAGCACTGCCCGATGGGACATTTGTTGTGGGGATGGCTATTACATTTCACACTGAAATATTGAGGCTACTATTATACGTCTATCCTATTATACGTGGAAATATGGATTTAGCAAAGATCAAAGGTCCGGCTGTGATGGATGCCCTGCGCGATCTGCTGGAGGACATGGAACCAAATGTGCGAGCAGTCGCCGCGATCTCATTGGCCAAGACGGGCATCAATGATAAGCTGACGGTGAAGAAAGTTCTGAAGACGCTGAATGACAAGGATCGTCTGGTGCGAGAAGCTGGCTGCATCGCTCTGGGTCGTCTCAAGGCGGAAGCCGCAGTGCCTCGATTGGTGCACATCTGGTGAGGCAATGTAATTGATTGTTGGTTCAGGCACACATTCAGTATCACGCTGGTGTGGCTCGATGCTGAGGCAAGCTGTGTCCTAATTAATGCACATTTGGTGAGACATTAATTTGATTGTTAGTTCAAGCACACATTCAGTATCACGCTGGTGTGGCTCGATGCTGAGGCAAGCGATGCCCTCATTAATGCACATTTGGTGAGACAGTGGTTTTATTGTTAGTTCAGGCACACATTTAGTATCACCCTGGTGTGGCTCGATGCTGAAGCAAGCTGGGCTGCGATAGGTGCACATCTGGCGAGCTGATGAGGTGGTGTTAGTTTTATTGCTGACTGGGAGATGGGATACAGGCTGGATCAGTGTTAGGTGGGTCAGTGGGACAAGAGGCAGTAGCGCCGACTGGCATATTAATTATACTTATTGCGGTACATTAATAATTCCATGCCAGTAAATCACCGCTATGTTTTGGAGGAAAATACGCTATGAAATTTACTGTTGTAATCAAGAGTAGCTCAATAATTGACTGAAATAGCGTTTTTTGGATTAGATTTTTAGATGTTTATGACTTGCTGTCAGTGTATCGCCTATGTGTATTGACCGTGGTTTGCACTTGTCAACATCATCGTTGACCCAGGCGCAATGACGTCATCTCCACGGTGAGGAATGCCGCTGAACTTGCCCTGAACCAGATCGCTGGGCCCGAAGTCGAGAAGGCCATGCATATTACTCGCATCCTCACTCAGGAGATCCGCATGCTGACGGAGAGTGTGGATAAGTGATGCGCGAGTAGTATATGCCGGTATTATAGGTACATGCGTGTCATTGGTCAGTGTGGTTTTGTGAGTTACTCTGATATGTGCATCTGAATGATATTTTGGATCTTTATTGTCATTAGCCATGTCATTAATTTGTTTTATTTGTTTTTAGAGATAAAAAAACATGATCTTGTTATGATCATAATTTAAAAATGACCTACTTATTCTTTAATGCATAATTGAGTTAATTGGATATTGAACCAATATTGATAACTCAGTCGTGTTTCTCGCTTTAAATTCTTTTACATGTTATCAAAGCAAATGCTTTACAGTATATAGGTTGATCCTATGTGTCAGCCAAGGTGGCATGAATCATTTTCGATAATGAACACTTTATTCAATCATGAATTTGGTACAATAGAGTACATAAAGAATTACACACAGAGAAAACACCAAGTAAATAAATGACCTTAGTTAATTTACATGACTAGACATATGTGTAGAATTTTTTCAACTTGAAAATAATTATTTCTGTATTTTCTTGTTCTAGATAACCACCTACCCAAGTACATTGAACCAAATGATGATCTTCATAGTGTACCTGACCACACAATATATACATACAATCTTTGCTCCCTCATATAGCAGCCCTTTTTCATAGTCCTACCATAGTCCCTCGGTACATCTATTGTTAACCTTGATTACTTATTTGAAATGTGTTGTCGTCAAGGGACATAACCTACTTTTGTTATTCACTCCCCTTGCATCTACTCAATACAGAAGTGCCTGCTGACAAAAACAAAGCTAGCTATATTGACTACCGGTAACGACATTTTGTTGAAGGGAACATTTTAACTAAAAATGTTACAAGATGTTACAGATGACTTCGTTTTTGCAACTATCGATGTGTGCATTTAGCCCACCTGTAGCCTTCAGCGTTACTCCTAAGTATACCGACTTGAAAACAAATTCTGTATTTATTAAGACTAATAATTCTCTCCAACACTCGTGTATCGCTCATAGACTGGCTATGAAATGGGGCAAACGTTTGCTTTTGACTTCACACGTCTATTCAGTTTTATTTATTTTTCACTAATGCGGATTCCATATGTTAGTGTGGGATTTGTTTTCCAAAGATTTCGCATATTTCTCTGTCTTATTCAACAATGGTCATTTTTTGACTTGCATGCAATAGGTTTATTTTTTCAATATTCACTAATTTTCTATTAGAATGAATTTGTACCCGTAATTTGATATATATATTTGAATCAAAAGTGACTTAAGTACTTAAAAAGTAACTAATTTAACTTAATTTAAATTGTTTTACTGGTATTTCACTACCAGTTAATTTCGGAGCATTCTGACTTGTCCTAAGAAAAAGTAGATGTCTAACCACGTGCTCTATTTTTTAATGGAGCTTGATAATTTTTTTACAACAATTCGTTACTGTGTGAAAGGTAAAAGGTACTATGTTGTGTACAGGATGTTTATAAGCGCCAATCTAATTTCTAAATCTTGAGTTTTAACATAAGTATGGTCTTATTTTTTAAATTTCAGGTTTTTAAATTAACTTTCGGTGCATGGTGAGACGGTCAGTGATGTTTTTATATAGAAATATGACTTATTGCATCTTATACATCATTTTACGCATTAACATACACTCTGTTGTATGACTGCGGTGAAAAATACAGGTAGAAGCGTCTGCAGTAAATAGATGTTTTTGTGTTGGCCAGTTTTAAAGGTTGTTGCTATTTACTTGAAGACTTATCTACTTTTTTATTGTAGTTACTATAGAGATTGACTAGAATTAGATATTCGTATTATAGTCCATGGAGGAAAAAGAACAGAAATTTCATAGCAGTGGTTCATCTGATTCCTATGAAAGGCAGCAACTTGTTCGTTGGAGCATTTATTATTTATAGGCTTAATTTGTTTCATTTGATGGCTCAAAGAAAATTATTTAATGCGAGGGTATAAAAATGGCTGAATGTTTAATAAAATGTTCAATGGGTGTAAAATGCATTGGGCAACCTATTGGGCTTTGAGGCCACATTTAAGAATGTCTTCACAAATTACAATGAATTTTACAAGCTTTTTTAATAAGTTGTATTTTTATGGGGGTAAATATATATATATACATGACTTGTTATTGTGTATTTTATTATGTATATATTACCTAGAATATTCTTCATATAGGTAGTTATTATTGCTGTGCATGTCTTTTTTTTTATTTTGTAAATGCAATATCTCGATCAAGGGAGGTAACACTTCAAAGTTTTTTCAGTTAATTCCCTTTGTCGGATGTATTATGAACTCATTAATATAAAACCATTGTACATTTTTCTAAATGTAGATTTTCACATATATTTTATAGTATACGCGCATATATTTTAGAATGTAGTTTAAACATCCCTTCAGTCTTCTTTTATGAGTTGATTATTAGAATTAATGAAATTAAACAAATAAAAATCGAACATGTTTGAACTTTCATTTTAAAAGCTACATCGAGTGGTTGCCTTAATAGTTACCCTGTCTTTAGCTTGCAACCTTAAAATCAGTTATTATTCCCTGTAGCAACTGCGTAGAAATACACAAACAAAATACTTCCTTTCGTTTATTTAGTAAGAGATCAACGTGGCAACCTTCAATATAGAGACAATATAAGTTATTTCGTTGATTCCATGCTTGCACCTGTGACCCATGACGTCTTACTTTATTTATCGTTAAAGTAACATGTTTACTCACCTTTAAATTGTCTATCAAGGTATTCCAAACCTTTACAACGAGCGTATATTTGATTAAGCTGGTTAAATATATCCTTGTATATCGCCCGTTGCGTTCCAATTGTATTGATTGCCTATAAATTCCTGGGCAGGCTGTCTTCACAACTCAATTGGTAGAGGGCCAATACGGTCATTTGTCGGTCATGCCTTTGGGCTTGACCGAACTAGATTAGGCCCTGAAGTTATTAACTTTTTCCTCACTGAACAGATATAAAAATTTTCACTGCAATGTCCACTGTTAGCTGATGTTAGCAAAAATTGATATTTTGTTACAGTTATAAAATTATTCGTGTAAAATATAAAAAAAAATTTTTCAAAGAAAACCAATGGTTAATTTTTGTTCCACTTTAGATAATGCCAGTAACGCGATCTTCCATTGATCTGATGGTATATTCGTTTTAATGTTTCTCAAACACTTTAATGTTTCTCAAACACTTTATGGGAATTCCTTGTCTCATGCTTATAATATTTATAATAATATTTCAAATATCACTCAGGTCTTTTAGCGAGTAATTTTATTCGACAATTATTAGAATCCGGATCCATTTGTCAACAATTTATTTGCAAAAAAAACTGGAAATATCTTTCCCAAGATTTTTTTTGTCCGTCCGAGTGAATTACACGTGCGAGCTGTTACATATATACATGTACATACTTGTACTCTATAGGCCTACCATGTACACCATTGTTTGCTCTACTAGTAAAGATTATTCAGTGTTCGACAGCCAGGCCAATAAGTACACTTTTATCAATTTTATTATTCTTATATACTTATATATATATATATATTTCTAATTGACCGTGTGATATATTCTACAATCTACAGTACTTATTTTTTCAGGGTTAATAAAATATTATTCAGTGGAAATGTTACGTCTGTTTTTTATGGAAATTTATGACGTATTTGAGGTATATTTAGTTGGCGCCAGTGGTGCAGTGGAAAGAAGCGCTGCCTTTCTGCAAGAGAAAAAACCAGCACAAAGCAAGGATTTTTTTCCTGCGCTTTCCACAATAGAAATGCGGCGCGCCGCTTAGAGTTACCTCCCTTGGTGACCTAGAAAAAGTCAGTCCTGCCAATTTGACAGCGGGCTACTTGCTCGTTTATTGTAATTTAAATTTGGTTGATTCTATCTCGTTCTCTGTTAAATAGAATACATTATGCCTCACTATTGTTGTGTCCCCGGGTGCACAAGTAGAAAGGGCGGTCATCGCTTTCCAAAAAATCCTAGTTTATTGTATAAATGGCGAGTTGCGGTTAAAAGACTGGACGGCGAAATTGGCAAGTTATGGTCACCTAAACCGTTGGACGTCGTCTGCAAAGATCACTTCGCTTTAGACTGTTTCAAAGACATGAAGGGTAAGTTCATAAATAAATTCTAGTGTATAAAAAATAATTAATTTATACTCTAAAAGTGATAATTGATGACTAAAATATCGGCGTATTGTTAACTTATAAGGTCTCTAATTTAGTCTAAATTCAACATGGTGAACTTGATTATGAATTAAGTCGAAGTAATTCAATTGCCTTCTCGTATCTGATAATGTCGTGTTTCAATGAATTTTCGTTTATTCCATAAGGTGCTACTCTTTTCCTGTTATTAGTACAGACTAATGCAGCCCCCTAACTTTGCAACGTGCACTGGAAGTTTACATGGAGATTATCTTATTTATTTTAATTGGGTATTTTACATTTTACCTCATTAACCAACATGGTTATAATATAAAGTAGTATCCATATTATTATTTTTTTATTATTTTTCAGGTAATTATGGAAAAACTTTGAAACGTGGGCCCGTGCCGAGTGTGTTCAAATACAAGAAACCTGCTTCTGCATCCAGTCAAAGAAGAGACGCAAGAGCAGACAGGGTCAGAGAGGTAGCAACTGAGGCATGTCACCTGACCATGATAGATGTGGGAAGTGAGATTGATGTAGTCGAAGAAGATTTAGTAGAGACTCAGTTGGAAAATTGTAATAAACTAATGCAGACAGAACCTGTAGCAACAGCTAATTCCAGTATACAGTGTGAACGTTTGACCTCATCAAATTTACTCTATATTTAGAAATTCACTGACAATGATTCAGCTGTACAGTTTTATACGGGCTTTAACAATTTTGATCACTTCATGTTCATGTTCCGTATGTTAGGACCTGTTGTAAACCATCTTAGTTACCGATCTAAAGTACTTTCCCCTTTCAATCAATTCTTTTTGACCATGATTAAATTAAGACGAGGAAGAGAAAATGAGGATTTGTCATATACGTTTGGGATAAGTTCAACTACAGTTTCTAAAATTTTTATTACTTGGGTTAACTTCTTATACTTCCAATTTAAAGAATTTGAAATCTGGCCAAAAAAGAAAACCATAAAAGACCACATGCCAAATAGCTTTAAGAAGCACTTTGGTGACACACGAGTAATTCTCGATGCTACTGAGACACCAATACAGAAGCCATCCAATTTACAAGATTTTTGTGTTTGCATATTGATAAAGGATTTGTCGTGGAATGGGTTATATCAAAAATATGTTATGGATATAACGAGGTAATATTGTCCGTGCGAATGCCATTTAATTATATAGTAGCCCCAAAAGATGGCTTTTCCCTTTTTATTTAGTGGCTACTCACAATATAAGGACGAAAGCGAAATATAAAAACTACTGACGAAAGGCAATGGTGTGCGGCGATTACGCTTGCTGTTCTTGTATGACCAAGATGCGTAATCTTTGAAGAAATAACGGCACTCTCGACTGTACTCGGCGTGTATGTATTAGAGTCAATATATATCCTCAAAGACCCTATCGTTTAGGAGTGGCGTCATTCCTTTCGAATGTGGATGAAGAGCACATTATTACAATCCGTATATAACAAAGTTACGGCCCTTTAATAAGTACAACGGTTGTTCCCCTTGTATTATTGACGACGTTCATCCTAGACTGATAAAAAAACACGCATGCCGCCTAGTACTATATTCTAAATGACGAAAAGCTACATGCACTGTTTTTTATTTGTGATGACTGCTAGTCTAAAACTTTCATTTTACACCTGAAACTAATTTCGAATGTACAATTTTCTTGGCTAAGCTATCCAACTTGTACATATTTTTTCTATTTTGGCTCACCGCGTCTAGAATAAGATTAACCAAAATTAACGATGGTAGTAATTTAATGCAGATACTGACAAAAAGTCATATAATAACAGCTGAATGACCACCGACACAACCGACTCGGCTACCATATATTGCCGGCTAGGCTATAATATTTGGCGCACACCACTGTGATAAATTTCTGTATCATCTTTTTTATATTTTATTTTGGTACTGACTAATAAATTTTATTTTATTGATATAAATTAAAACCACATCGTGCTTTTACAGAAATATTTTCCCAAAGAAAAAGTAAAGGATGCCAACAAATATATAAGACTGAATGCCCAGAAATGCTACGATCTTTTTATGTCCAACTTATAGCATCATATGGCCTAAATTATGCGCCTTTATTACTAAGTACTTACGCGCTGTCTACTTTTACCGTATAAAATTTTATTTAAATGTTCGCGCGTGTAAATTCGAGCATTCTACTAACAGAGCTATTCCGTTCGCGCAACGAGAATAAAGAATAAACACGTGCAAAAGTTTTCAGTTACGGTGACACATCATTAATTATTCATCTGCTGAATAAAAGCATATGGTGGCACCATTTATTAGTAACGAAATTTCAGTTAAACAACATTTCGTAAACATAAGGAATGCTTCACCAGGTAAAACATAATTATTATCTACAATTATTCGTATAAACTGACGCGGCAAAATCGCATAAGCCTGATAAGTTGCCAACAGGCTTTGTATATAGCGTCATACTCTCAGATAGCCTATCATTCGACAGCAACTAGAAATAATATGTAATAAAATAATAAATAAAATAAATAATGCCATTACTGTAGATGATAGAATACTCACCCTAGGCGCTCTACTGGATCGCAAGTAGTAATGTCGTCGGTCGTCAGGCGTTCTGCTGGGAAACGGTTAAAACACGAGCATAAATCCGCGCCCGTTAGATCAATAACTTAGTTATGTCGGAGCCTCGCCCGATATCTAATCGTAGGCATATCATTAGACGTCAGGGCGAGTTCATTTTGTCTACCACACAGCACAATCGAACACGTTTCTGCAGTTGATGTCTGTTTACTGTATACATGCTCTCCTGATTAGCATTCAGCCGGTTTTCTACGGTACTCGGAAATTGATAAACTGCGAGAGGAAGAAACCGTGGTGTGTATCATTAGTGGTATTTTATGCTTTACGTACGATCATATAACGATATCAACGGTGTGTGCCAGTCCCTCCAAGCTCAGGTAACAGGTAAATAGCTCATACATTAAGCCCATGTTAGTGCCTTGCGATATATTCAGGTGGTATAAGTGTATGGTTTTTAGGAAGAAAGTGGAATAAACGCAACGTACGATAAATATTGTCGAACCGGGTCTCACCTAGATATTTTATGAAGAAGCTTTTTTGTTCAAACGCACCGTCAGTATTATGTTGATATAAAACAAACACGAAACATGATATCTTATGATAATAAGAATAATTATATTCACGTAGGACATTTCAACCCGAACCTTACGATGCTCGTTTCGCCGTAATATAACATACAATTTCGAATGAATCTATAAATCTAGAGCTGTGCGCAGAAACAATTTCATTAACGATAGAATAATAATAAATTCGCACGCCGTTTCTCTTTTTAAACAACCCATCATCTCACATGACTCAGTGATCAATATCTCTCCTGTTCGATAGCAACGCCGGCCACGCCCATGTTCCAGTCACTGAATTCCTAATACGGTTCTTGCTTATGTGGGTACGACCATATTATTATAGCGCCTCGTCTTTTACGTGATTCCAATGGAATATGATCTTAAGTTGAATTGTTTAATGATTTCTTTACGTCGGCTTTTCTTAGAATGTGCCTGTTACAGGGGTAGTTTGGATTCTCTAGTGATAAAAGATTTTGGTCGAAAACCTAAAAGGATTCGGGCCAGTAAATGGGACACAAACACAGTAAAGCACAAAACGAAGAAGTGGATGACGACACGTTTTCAAATGTTGCGCAGACCGTAGGTCAATCAACGGAGTTGCACGAGGAATTAGCTACTCCTGAAAGTCCAAAGATGGAACCTGAAACAGAGCACACCACCTTTAAGCAACCGCAAGAGACGGAGTCCAACAATGACGTCATGATCAGTTACAGTCACGTGGATAAAGACATGATGCGTGCTCTACGAGGTACCACAAAAATAGTTCAGTTATCTAGAGTCAGTATGGACATTCTAGTTGAACGGTAGATCAGTCGAGAAAATCGTTAAGCAATTTGCAACAAAATAGAGGTACAGTTGAAGTAACACAAGTTTCCTGGTATATTTCATGTCTTTAGAAATCCATTTATATGTCGAATGAAAATTTATATAAATATATGAAATGTCATATATCGATGTCAATTCGAATAAGCTACTTGGTTGCCAGAAGCGAAACAATTTCCGATGCACATGTCACGTGTCTGCAGAGTGCCTGACCCAAAATGGTTTAAGTGTTTGGGTGGATGTGGTAGGACTGGGGGCAGGCGTTGACTTCTTAAGCAAGATCGGTGAAGCCATTGTCGACTCAAAGGTATTATACAATTAAAATATATGTAACATATGTAGCGTATATGGACGAAAATTAATATATTTGACACATTTCCTCACTGCGCAACAAATCGTACAATATACGTACCATGGATAAAATGGGTACACTTAGTCTTTGTTGCATTCGATATAATTATGTGTTGGCTTCGTTTTTCACAGGCGTTCATTTCGCTGCTAAGCGAAGATTCAATCAAATCCAAATACTGCCAAGACGAGCTTGCCCTCGCGTACATCTCCAACAAACCCATATTTCCCGTCAGTGTAAAATCCGCGAGGGAGCTAGTGCCTTTGATGGATACGGGCATGTGAGTTTATTCCACTAGGGCAAAAGTTTTGTTTAGGAATTCGTTGGAATACGCTGCATGAAACACCACAACCCGTCATCGCTTACCCAATCTCTCGGCGTCAACTATTTAGGGTTAAACGACGATTTTTTTCCGCTTAAAACTGGAATCTCAGAGACTGAACATTATTTGCGCAAAATGGCATTCGGCATAATCGCCTCCCAGCTTTTTCTGCAGTCAGCATTAAGATGACACATCATTACTCATTAGTATGTTCACATTCTGTTAGGCAACATGGATGCTTTGGCAAATATGTAACGTACTTTGATCTGGCCCGTTCATCCAGCGGACATGGTCCAGTTAACATGATTTACACACGCGATGTTCATATTACTGAAGTATAATGATAAATACACACCGGGTGTAATTACTGCAATCTGTCGCATCGTGTGCTCATACGCTGTGGTCATATTAAGTGGTCATGACTGCGATATGTGAAATGTCCTACCTAACACATTTGCGAATTTATAATTGGGCTATGAAACATATTATAATGGATGGAATTAATATTAATGTGGAATATCGACCGTAAATCCTAAATGTGAGATATTTGACAGATCTTGAGCATTGATGTTAATATATAGTATAACGGTATAACTCGAGTAGGTTATAGCGGTATAAATATGAACTTAGCTTCGTTCCGATTTCTCTCGCAGGCGCTTGCAACTGGCGGGAATGAAATGGATCGTCATAAACGATATGTCCGAGTTCGACCACAGAACCGCGAAGTTATTGAAGAGAATGAGAAAACGGTTGGACTCAAATAAGGACTTAAATAAAGAGCGGGCAATCGAGGCGAAAGAGGAGGAACAAGAAGCAGAAGACGAAAGTGGGTGAATTTATTTTAAAATTACAGCGTATCAATTTTAGTCGTGCGAACATTGATAAGGAGTGAAAAATATGCCAGAAATACAGTAAAGTTTTATTCCTTCTCTACTAGTAGAATAAACAATTACTCAGCTAGTCAATAAACGATTTACTTACATTAATGATTTGTGGGATATCGGAGTGCAAAAAGTGTCTTGGGAAGATTGGTGTTTTGCTACATGTATTTATGGGAAACTACAACTACGCTGTTAGTTGACTAGGTAACTAGAAGATAAAACAAATCCTAAGCCACTAAAGGCAGTTTGCTGAACATTTTGGCGCCAACAAAGAGCCTTGAGCTAAGTTATTTCACACAATGAGAACATTAAGTTTATATAAAATAAAAATGAGGTGTTGTGATAACTGTATCTTTTATAATCGTAAATTGAACCGCCGCAATAGTTAGATATTAAAACATTTTCGGGTACATTGCATCTTGTTAATGTAGTTCAGTTTTAATAGAATATATTTATTTAAGTCTATTCGGGACTATGCCTACTCGTACATTTTTCTCCATTAACAATTGTTTATTTTCCGTAGATAATTTTTTTCCGCGATAAAAAACGATTAAACTATTCGATGCATCTTTTCTCAGTGAAGGAAGGTAAAGAGCGGTTCAAGACGGCCGCGAACAGATATCGTTTCTACACGCGACAGACGGTTGATGAGGAGGAGGAAGGAGAGGAAGAAGATGAATCGGCGGAAGTACATCTGAAATTCACGGAAAACCCGAACAAGTTCTGGGACCGGCATTTCCAGGATAGTTTGGAAGTTACCTGGGAAGTGTAAGTTGGGCTATGGATATACACGTACGCACACGCGGCCGTATAAAGTTGTAGTGCGAAGATTTTGGAGATCATCAAGTCCGTTGCCCTCTAAATATAGACAAAATGCATGCTACTTGGCCTAGTTAATAATTATAACACAACGTATGTACATATGGACCGGGAATGTAAGTGAAGGGAAATGTTGGGCGTCAGGAGAATA
>WURV02152403.1:0-17104 GCA_011762755.2 Epimenia babai
AATATAAGCAAATTAAGTGGTAACACCTTTATGGCTCACTGCGGAGATATAGATCACAAGCTTTCGAATGTCAGAACGTTCATCATCAGGTGAATGATCAATAGCTGCAAGATATAGACATTAATAAAATCCCTGTTGTAATTTAACTAACCTACCAATCAATGAAGTTTTAATTAACTTTAAAATTTAATTAACTAAGTTTTAACTATAATTAACATCGATGGATATCTGATTTTAAAAGGTATTAGGGTATTAGGAGATGGCGCTAAAATAAATAAACATAATGTATATAATGATTTCATTGAATTAAATGATGCCATACGAAGTCAGACATTAAGAACAACAATTTAGTATTTGGTGATGTCTGAACCAATAGCCTGCTTGCTTCGCTAGTAGGCCTACAGTGCTACCAATGCCTTAAGGGTCGAGTAATACACAGTAAAAAATAAAGAATCGAACCGATGAAGTAACAGGTTGAGAATTGAGTTTTTTTTATCACATCTATTACAAAAATAAGCGGTCAGTTTGGACGAGAGACTATTTAAAAAGACGTAGCGCCGCGAATAAAGAGTACCGTTCTTTCCGTCCGATAATTTCAACTCCAATTTAGGCGCCATCTTGTAACCAAGTAAAACGGGATACGGCTAGGGTCACGTGCTTGACGCTATTCGTTCATTGGTTGAAGCTCCCGCTTCCGCTTCCAAAAATTTTAGAAACAGACCGAAATTCCGAACGGTTCCGTTTTTGGTGTAAAATCGGAGGCGAGGGTCGGAAGCGGGAACCGCTCCCGAAAAATCGGACGCAATATTAAAGAAAAATCTAGGTACAAATTATTTCACAGCGACTTTCACTTTTAAGTCAGCAGGAAGTTCATTCTTTTCGACTGAAACATCAAAAGCCTTAATGTTACGTAATTTTTCCATAATGAGGTCCCTTAGTTGTCAACGGTATTTCATCATTAATATTGTTTCATATTTGTATTATTATATTTTGGATTACTACAGTATATATTTCACTGTTAATTGAATTTAAAATATTTTGACAGTATTTATTTTGTCATACGACGTTATATTTCAACAAGGGCGAGTATTGGAGAACTTCAGATTTTGGCGGGATATTATAAGATATAGAAGATAAATGAGTAAGTGTGGGTGTCCTTATATATTTGTAAATATTGGGTGGTTTTCCGTTTAAAATCGCGTCCGACCCCCCCGAGAGACAGGTGGTTGAAGCATTCCGGGAAAACAGCGCATGCTCAACTTTAATGAGGTGCTTTATCCAATAAGAACTGTCCTTAGATCAGGAGGATTCTCAAGTTTGTGAATGTTTAAAGTGGCAGTTGAATGTGAGTATTCTCGGTTTCTCGTTATACATACCCGCTTTAAGTTGATCAGACGAATCCAGATAAGTCACTTGCCCAAGTATACACGGGAAGTCTAAGATATTGCACAATCTTGGACCGCTTTTCCACCACTTTGTTTCGTGGGCCAGCGATCCCAAGTCATGTATATATGTATCAATGAGTTGCCCACGAAGATCGTTACCCATGTCGGATTTTTCATTCATCCCCCGAATGTCGATTGACATTGATTTCATTAATGTGTAGGCTATGACTCGTTAATTACCGCGCGTTTAGAACATATGAGTAACTCAAATAGAATAATAGGCTTCCATATTTTCCCAGTAGAGTTATTATATTGCATTTAATACTAATGAATTACAGTATTTAATATCGTGGGTAATTTGGATAGATGTGATTATTGAATCAGGGTAAAATCTAACACATCATCGATATTACACCAAGAGTTTATTGCTGTGATTCAGCCGTTGTACTGTATTGATTACATGAGGCTTTGCGACCATAGCAGAAACTTCATAATTGCGTGCCAGTGAAAATAACCCTATATTGAGGAAACAGCGTCTATAATAATACGTTATCATTGATTACAAGATTGTCGTGGACACGATAGTACCACGTAAGAGCGACTATAAATTATATGGGGTGTCCTAATATACGATAGATGATTATTGAAGTCACCTATCGCCTTTCCATTGCCGAAGTTATTGCGGTGAACGACCAATCGCAATGGTTGGTGACAGCGACGTTTCCGTCGCCTCGCGAAACGACAATGACGGAAACGGAACGCTCGTGTTCAACGTGACATTGGTGCGTTTTGTGCTGATGACATCCAAGTGGTACCTCGTGGCTGTCATCGGACCGTTGATCATGATCGTTGGTATATCGGGTAATTCATTTATCCTGGTGACAGTGATTACGCGAAAACTTTACATAAAGTCACCGATCTTCATTTTTCTGGCATTCATAGCCGTGTCCGATATGTCGTGTTTGCTAGCGTATAACGGCCTGGATGTCATAGAATTGTTGGGTTTTCTTGTACTTACCGACTACGTTTGTTCTGTGAAAATCTATTTGTTTTGCGCTTTGTCTACGATATCTGTGTATCTGTTGATATCCGCGTACGTTTTTAAACTTCATGCAATACGTAGACCATTAGAACTGGTAGCGAGAAACCAAATCAAACACACAATTGTGTTATGCATCGCCCTTCATGCATCTTTCCTTTTGTTATTTACGTACTTTGTTTACGCACACAGTTTACAGAAGATAACTGCGGAAGAAGGAAACAAAGTTACGTTAAATATCATGGAGTGTTCTGTAGACTATGATAATGTCGTGATTCTTAATGCTGTGTACTGTACCGTATATATGATGGTCCCAGGCGTATCTCTATTTTCTTTGTCTATCGCCATATTGGTCGTGCTCCATCGTAGTTTTAGAGAACATAAGCGTCTCGTTGCGTCGAGTTCCCATGACGATAGTTCGTCGCACAAAACGAGCATCTTCATGACGGCCAAGAACGCAGCGACCATCTTGGTGCCGATGTCTGTTCTTCACATCGTCATTACTACGCCCACCTTCGTCTCGATCATGATGCGCTTCAGCGGAGTTCCGCAAGACGATGAAGAGGACGCTGTAGCCGCGTCTTACTTATACTACCTGAACACGCGCTGCATCTTCGCGCTGAACTTCGGAATCAATTTCTACATTCAATTAGTTTTCAGTAAGTTCTTCAGACACGCCATGCTACCCTGCTTCTATCACCATCCATGAAGCTACCTTGATTTCCTGTACGAACCGCGTATAATTTGACGGATGTGCCGAATATCCATCCAATGGCTTTTAGCTATTTCGGTGAAATCTATTCAGTTTTAGTTTCTTGGCATTGTGTGATTTTATGATTTACCATTAATTCCTCCTCTTATATTTACAAAGTTTGTAAACCATTAACGTACAAAGACTAATTTTTGAGATACGAAGCCGTTATAGTTTAGTGATATTTACATCTTGTATGATTAAATATTTCGAAAGAAGTGCTTGAAGTTTCCGGAATCTTATCATTGAGCTTTCGCTTGATGAATGTGTACGGCTATTTTTTACGGTGATTCCGTAACTTTTCAATGCAGTCAAATGACGATTGTAATTTTCGAGAGCTGGACATTGCACACTGCACTGTGTACACCGATGCTTTTTCACTAATAATCAATGATGTAGGTTACTTTCCTGAGTAAATACTACACTAACTACAATATAATACTATACTAACTATGGCGTTTTTCAGGCTAAAAACGTCTTAAATCCTTTGCCCATGGGGGTCTGTGTAGCCCTTACAGTGTGGTTCTGTTGGGGGCTTTTTCCCATCTGACGTTTGCTGTGCTTCAGATGCTCTATATGTGGTCTCTATGTCGCTTACCTCCTCGCTATGTCGTCATCTCATTGTAAATAACCATGGACCTATCATAGACATAAAGGAGTGTACGACATATGTAGTTCATATGTTGACATTTGGAACCAGTGGCGTGAATGGAAAAAGGTCAATTGTGTGTCCAGACTCGGTGGGTTTTTCACACTAGATGTTTTCCCCACCTCTTATAAGTGAGGCTAATCAGATTGTCGTATTAACCACATTAATAGGCTAGCTTTGTATAAGGGCCCAGGGTGGCCTATCACAATGATTACTTCGGTAAGTATAATTCAATCGGATAGGGTGATAATTTACTGAAATCAAAAGTAAAATTTAATAGATAGGAGAATACACAATCGTTGTCCCCTCATACACAAACCATAAAATGTGCAGAAAGGACACACTTTTGTTTGATAATAATGTTTTATTTAACAATCGTTTTTTTTCCAACATTCATTTTTCATTCTAGATGTAATCTACAGATTTTTGTCTCGTTTATTTTTACTTTTTGGTTTGCATACACGTATTATAATATACTATTAAACTCATCGGGAAAAAATGATGAGGCCCAGGTTGGGGTCATTTTGGGACAATAGCCATTGCGAATTACGTGAAGCAATAGAAATGCTGATTGAAAACGAATTCGTGGGTTAATTCACGTTATATCTGTTATACACCATGTATATCTCTACGAAGCCTGAATAATTACAAATACGATGAGAAATATCATCAATAAGAACATTTTTATTCGGATTGTGATACTGTTCGTACTTTTGAGGTATTTTAGCGTCCAGGCTCGCCCTTACAGTAACTTCTAACGTGATCCTGCCATATTGTATACGGTTAAAATACGGTACTGAGGCGCTATAAATACTAGTATGTCTCTAAGGTGCCTAAAATTATTATTATATAGGACGATATGATGCAATTTTAACGTTTTTATTTGTAACATACACGATTTTCGGTGCTACTACGGGAGTTCGGCCCGATGGAATTTATTGATAGGCGGCAGGTAATCGGCCAGAAGATATCAGAAAACGACTGGTGTTGCGACGAGAAGCGAGCAAATTACAAAGAAAAAAGTTACAGGATGCTACGTTTATAAAACTCGACATTGTAAACCGTGTTGCAATTCAAAATGCAAAAGAGTATCTGGAGAGGCGTTAGTCCTGTTGAAGACGTTGAGGCGGATGTCCACCTGCTGTTACCTCCCTGTCAAAAGAACCGTGGAATCAAAATCTTCTAATCTGTAAGCGTCTTGAAACGTACAACAAACACAACCTATTCCTTTTCTAGATTTGAAATGACTTGGCATGTAAATTGTAATTTTAACTTCACACATTCCGGTGGATCAACGATATGGCGGTGTGCCGGGCTATGTTTTCAATTTGTCATTGCAGCTTATTGTTACACGAACAATCTTGACGCGAACGATGTCGATTCCGTTATTTTTTATATCGTGTTTGACGATAAGACGTGTATAACACACGCATTATTTCGGTAATGGTATCTTCACACTATGCAATTTGTTGGATCTTCTGTATGATCAACAGTCGCTGCCAACCAATTTCCGCAACATCGATCCCGAAATAGCGAGAAATATTGCAAGTCCGAATGATCGAGCATGTTCGAAATTATCCCTTTCCTATTATTTTACGATATCGTATTTTTCCATATCGTATTTTCCCATATTTGTCTATTTTGCGATGTCGAATTTTACCATATTTACAATATAATCATATTTTCCCAATTGACGTTATCTGATTTTTCCATAATTTTTTACAATGTTATTTTCTCGATATATTCCGGATTTAACGATAGCCTCCCTTCTTGCGCGATCACACTTGCACGAATGTGAAGCTGGAAACTGTATGTAAAACTGGATCAGAAACACGAGTCATTAAATCAACTTTTTTTCAACAAAAACTAAAAATAATTCTCTATATCCCACACACGATTGGTCTGAATTTTACGAATCTAGTAACTGTGTTGTGTCTGAAGACATCATGTCGTGCACGTCTAACGAAAATAGGCACTCTGCGCTGATGGGACAAACTTCATAAAGCTTACGTCCATCTAACTCACTCTCGATTCTTAAGCGAAATCTCACAAAAATCTTTTAACTAGTGTGTATATCATGTGAATTCATTACTTTATGATATTATTTATATAATAATTTCTTTATTCCAGACAAATGCACAATTACAATGTCCGTAATATAATAATTAAGGCCTAATTAAAATTAGATGGAAAAGAAATTGAAAAATATACACTGTACGAAGCAGGACATTAAAGTACATTCTATTTTTTCATTAACATCGAATTGTGCATTAAATCATATTAAATGATCGTAATGACCAACGTATATTTGGACCGATGCAATCTGTCTGGAAAACTGTAACAATATCTCCTGATCAAAACATCAAAAGCAGGAACATTGAGCTCGATGGACGTTTGGCTCACGCTATACATTTTTGGTAATTTATAAAAAAATTCGTAAAGATTTATTGTATGCGATACGCAATTTTTCATAGACATACTTGTGATAAAAGCCCCAAAGCTGGCCGCAATAAAATGAAGTAAAAGACTTTGGAATAGTTTCTGTTTCACATGAGCAATGACCACACTTTCTCATCAAACATGTTGGCACGTGTGGATACAGATCGCAACTCTCTTATAACATCATCGTTGTCACTCCATGTCATCACTAATAACCATACCAGGTATTTGTACTAACTCACATACACTGTAGTGGCTGCCCACCGAGAAATATGTCACTGGAATTATGATGACTATTTTTATTCGATGATTTTAAAAACAATTTAATAACATTTGTTTGACTTATTATTATTTGGTTTTAATTGTACAACACAATTGAGATACTTGTATGATTTTTGTGCTTGATAAATACACGACCATTACCTGTGAAGACAAAATCATAAAATGTGCATTTTATACGTCCAGATTGAACGAGAAATATTATGAAGTCACACTAAATTTATTTTCTGTTTTTAAAATGACGTTTTTATGCGTGAATCTTGATGATTTTTATCAAGTAAATAAGCACCTTATGGTTATATTTAACAGTCCGTCGTCGAAATTGCGCAAGATGGATTAAAGAAAGTTTGATCGATCAAACCTGTATATGACGTTACTGTAAATTTTTAGTATTTTCTCATCGAATATAAATCAGACTGAACTGTCTCTTTGGTCTCTGAGGCAGCCATTCTCAATGACATCTAGTGACGGCCTCCCGACCAGACTAGGGAGACCACTCCGCATCAAACGCGAAAATTACTCCGTGACCTTATATGCCAATACTAGAAAATACTTTCAGCGGGACTGAAACATATGAATATTCATCACGCTACACAACAGAAGAGCAATTTTAAAAGTCAGAAAGACAGACACGAAATCTGACGGGAATCAAGGAGAACGGAATAGTTCAGTGGTAGGGCCGGCCTCTAACCAGGAAGTAGACGGTTCAAATCTGGGCAATACCATTGTTTTTTTTCGTTGTATCCTTGGGCAAGGTAGCTTATCCTGATTGCTCCGGTCGACTAAAGGTACCTTTACACTAACAAGTTATCGCGTGCAATAGGGGCAGCTGGCGTCGTGGTTAGAGCGTATTGACTTTGGTCCCTGGTTCAATTCCCGCTCTAACGAGTATACTCACTGTGGCGTTTTTCGGGCTGAAAGCTCTTTAAACCCCATTGCCAATAGGGGTTTGGGTAGCCCTCGCAGTGTGGTTCTGTTAGGGCTTTTTCCCTCTGACGTTTGCTGTGCTTCAGATGCTCTATATATGATCTCTATGTCGCTTACCTCCCCGCTATGTCATCATCTCATTGTAAATAACCATTGACCTTCCATAGACTTAGCGGAGTGTGCGACATATGCAGCTCGTATGTAGACATCTGGATCCGGTGGCACGAATGGAGAAAGGTCAATTGTCTGCCCAGACTCGGTGGGTTTAGAACATTAGGTGTTTTCCCCCCACCCCTTATATAACTGAGGCGCACAACACATTCAATGTTGACTGCACAGTTTAGACCTTTAGACCTGGTCTGGACTACGGTGTGAGCAGATTAAAACTCGGCTTACAGAACGGCACGCAATAATTTGATAGTGTACAGATACCCCTAGCCATAAATTAGTACAGGTGAAATTTGTAGCAACCCAAATTGATATGCACTGGGAAAGTGAATTTGTAAATTTGTCTGTGGCTTCCCGGCACCATTTCTCGCAAACGTGTCCTCGAGTCCTCGCAAACCGCCATTACCAAACCACGCACACGGCTTTACATTGCATGATAGATATAATGATGAATATTAGGCATTTATATACCCCCTCACTCCATGCATGCATGCTCTCGGGGTGATCCACGGTTTTGTGCAAATAGCAAAAAAAAGAAAAGATGAAGTCGTTACAGTTACAATTTATATTGTGTAAGAAGATATGATTTAAGCATGGTTTTAAAGATGTTGATGGAGACTATGCTTCTTATTTCGAGTGGCAAGGCGTTCCATAGAGCGGGCCCGCCAAAGGGAAGGCAGCGCTTTCGAGTAGTGACTAGACGGCAGTTGTCGATTGTCGCTAGACACTGAGAGGCAGACCTCTGAAGGCCATCGTCTAATTCACTCTACTTTTTACTCTTAGTCGTAAACCATAGTGACCAGATACAATTAAAGCATTAGTAAGACTAGTCAGACTACTCCGCTTTCTATTCATGCCATATAGAGCTGATTGAGAGGTTGGGTAAAGGTTATTTTCAGACAGCTGAGTGTGGATGAGCCTAGGACTGACGCGTTCGCAGGATTAGGAAGATAGGGAAGATTGGACGCTGGTCTATGGCCTTTGAAATCAATTGTGGGGGTATTTTGGGTGCAGGAATAACAACTGCCTGTTTCATGGAGCCTGGATTGGATTCTTCAGAGATCGTATTCATGATATCGACATAAGGATTAATGGCCGGTAAATATTGCTCAAAAAGGTTCTTGGGTACAGTGGCATGTGGAGCAGTTATAATCGTGTATTATAATTGTGGTTGTTAAATTTTACCTAATTCGCCGACAGTGGCATTTGTAACTTCAGTTAGGTATGGCAGCAGTAAGTTGGGTACATGTGGTGAACATTTTGGAAGAATGTTACATTGTTATATTAGTAGGAGGTATTGTAGCAAGTGCATATAGGTATAATGCCAGTGTTTTTATCGAAAAAATGGTGTAACTAATTGTGAAAATGTCGAAAGAGTGACTTTGATTGCTATAAAGGGGACTTTTAGCCTGTACGATAACATCATTAGCTACTTCAACGGCATTCATGTAAGATCGATGAAACTGTATCGGACACACGAGTCATAAAATCAACTTTTATTCAAACAAAAACGATAACGTATTCTCTGTACCCCACACAGGATTGGTCTTAATTAACATATTTTACAACAACTAGTCTCATAACTGCGTTGGGTTTACAGAAACCATTTTGTACACATTTAACGAAAATATACACCCTACGGCGGCAACCATTACCCGTAAAGTCCAAAGCAACGATGTACATTTTATACGCCCCGATGATTAAATGAGAGACATTATAATGGAACTTAATTGATATTCCGTTTTTAAAAAGATTATTTGTGCGTTATTCGTAATGATTTAGCGATGAAATAATCGCGTTAAAAGCTTCCGCGAAATTGCACTATACTGACAAAAAGAATTATTGATTAAAACTTGGGTTTTGAAGTTACTGTGGATCTTGAATCATATCTCATCGGATTTAGATCGAACTGAACTATTTCTCAGATCTCTGAAAGAGCGACTATTGATGACGTCATGTTAGGGGAGGCTACTCGCCAAATTAAAAAATAGTTCTTGACCTAAATACAATGTAATTCGAACCGATATATGCCATTACTACAGGATACTTTCAGCAGGAATCAAACGTATAAATATTCATCATACTATATAACAGGTGAATAGTTAATTAATTAATTAATTAATACAGCGATATACACATGAAATCTTAGTCGTACATGAGTGTACATTAGTGTGACCACACGCGGAAAATGCATCATTAAGACAACTACCCTTTCTACTCATGCCATATCAAGTTTATCTGATACATCGACCTTAGACGAGGAAGTGACACAATTTTTACCAGGCGGTCTAAGCGTTTGATTCAAATAGGATAACCGGAAATATTTATAAATATGAAATCGAGATTTGTTAGTAAACGTGACGATATGATATTACCAGGGCAAGTTATATAGATTCCTAATACGGGTCGGACTGGTGTATATGTTAACAATAAATCTATTACACATAGACAGGATTTATTCCGTATTTACAGCAATAAGAGAACGAACGCCACGCGAGTAACATCGTGGAATGGCGTGCTAGGAATGGAATTATAAAAGATTGTGGAATGAAAATTACCGTCGGTGGGCCTCGATAGAGTTGTTATAAGTGGAGTGCGTTATTCTGTTCGTACCAGCGTGGGGTGTTGTCAAAGTTGACTGTAGCTCAGAGTGGTTAGTGCGCCGAAGAACTAGTGGATATGTCCTGCTACATCGTTTTATTCCGCGTGTATTCCGTAAATACACGATGCTAGAAAATTTAAGACAATTAGGAAAAGCGCTAAACGATGAAAACTTCGGGAAATCTCACGAGAATATGTGAGAAAATTGGAAATACACTAGATAAAACTTCGGTGAATAATGCTAGAAAATAAACATGGGTTGTTATAGTTAACGAAAACCGGAAGTAAATGCTGATATATGGGAACAACAAAGGTTTTTAACAACATACATATATAGATAGATGTAAAAGAATTGGAATTATGTTATACTGACGGAAATCAATTACAAACGATGTCAAACAGGGAGTAGATGAGATAATGCCTGGTGGTGATAGGGAACCAGAATGCTTTGTGTGTACTACGTGTCTAATGCTATACATTAATATATATATATATTATTAATCCGTCATAATGTTGTTTTCGAATGGAATTTCCGGAAGTTATTACTGTCAATCATAACAATTGGCTACTTTCAGTAAATCTCGCGGTTGGCTTTGTTCGAATGTTGTCGCAATGTCAATCATTCGAACTGGCCAATGAACTATAAGCAAATCATAGAAATGTTTCGATAGTGTAAACAATTACCCAATTGTCTTTTATAGTGTAGTATATACATATCTTTGGGTCGTCGAATATATACAGAATGTCTTGACACCCACAACGTGTCAGCTGACAGGACCTGACAAACTAACCGGACATGTCCAGCGACCGCAGTACTCGTGGTACATTGGGGAAGTCATATCTATTCGATACATCGATAATAATTATACATGTTGCACTTTCGCATGGAATTCTTTAGTCTGTCCGGCGAGTCCGACAGATTTATCTGAGATACCGGATATGAAATTCTAGTGAGACTATAGATCCAAAAACGAGATTAGATGGTTGCACACCGAGCTAAAAGTAGCGAGTTGACATTTTTTGGCCGAGCTCCAACGCTACCCTGGATGTGCAGCCACATTCCTTCCTCAACGGAAAAGTACTACGAAACTAGAATTAGGTCATCAAACTTTCCGTTAAATAAATTATCACATATGATAGCTGCAGTAACGTACACAACGGGCCAGATTCGGTTGGTGGGTCATATGAGTGCCATGATTGTGTTAAACATTTATAGAAGGGTAGGCTGAAAAGTTCACCAGTCGACCATGATGCCTTTTTCCAAATGAGATAATAAGGTGGTTGTTTTTTAATATAGTCCCTATATACACACTCAGTTCAATGCCGATGCTGAGCTTGGACACCCGTGGTACAGAAGCTTCTTGATCACGGAAACATGACACTTATGACGTATTCAGTGCTTCGATATCATTAGCCAGCCAAATGCTTCTTTCGTATGTGAGCATTAACCCTAATGTATCCACCATATCAGCATGGATGTCTTTTGGGACTAAGCCTTTCATAACCAGATACCTGATAACACCGCGGTGCCAAATTCTGTCCATTTTGGTCAGAAGCTGCAGTACGTACGAGGTAAGACGGCACGAATGATTGATAAATGTGAGTACACTGGAAACAACTGTGGACTAAGTCACCACAATGACTCGCCTTGCTGTATGAAAAATTAAACCTGTCTAGCTTGGGTTGTTCTCGGTGAGCCCATGAACTTTTCGGCTTACCCTCATATAATATGAGAACACGATAAGAGGTGGGTTGTCATCTTCAGTCATATGGCAAATACGCGAAATACAAAGCTAATACCTTTTGGACAAGCTCATATAAAAACGCACACGATTATTCGTATATCAAGTATACTTCATCAGGTGCAACGAGTGGGCAGACGCCACTCTCCCCTCCCCACACACACACACGCACGCACGCACACGCACACACACACACACACACACACACATAATGTTATATACTCGACCGTAATCATACAGAAACCATGGAGGAAAGGTATATGATGACACAGTGGTCTGTGGACCAGGAAGAGACATCCTGTAGAAGCATAAAGGTGGTAGAAACTGAGTGAGATGATGAAGGAGCAGGAAAAATAACTAGAAACCAGGAAAGACGCATCCACCGGGAAATTTAAGAACTAAACGCGATCACCAACCTAAGTCTGTTGCTGAAAGACTTGAACAAAGACAGAAGATGTCTTTGCACACTAAGGCGACTAATCTCTCACTCACTCACACACTCTACACACGCAGGTACATGCACTTTTTCTTCAATATGTGTTTTTATACCTGTCCTTATTCTCTAACCTTTCTATCTTCATTCCTCTGTTTTTATCACGTTTCTGCAGAGCATGCAATCTCTTTTAGCTCAGATGGGAGAGTACCATACCGGTGACCCAAAGGTCATCAGTTCGAGTCCCACCAGAAGGACTTTTTTCTGTGCATTATTTCTCCTGTGTTACCTCTGTCTTTCTCGTGTAATGCGCGCAGTTACTTCTGCCTTCTGAAGCGGCGTACGTTGCTACGCAGGTACAACATCCACGCTAGTATCACACAACGTGAGGGAATGAACGGTCACTGGGAGAATGAACGGTCACTGGGAGAATGAACGGTCACTGGGAGAATGAACGGTCACTGGGGGAATGAGCTGTCACTGGGAGATATCGGCGATTGTGTTACTGGTTCGGTCGCCCGCGCCGGTCACCGGGTGGAGCTTGAATGACGCGCGTAAACTCCTCATTAAATTAGCCGCTATGTGTCCGTACGCCCGATTGTACCATTCCTGACTGCGACCCCTGCAGACGACACGCATCACCGTGACACCTTTATTATCAACACGGGCTACAAAGTTAGCCAATGACCATCAACAATGCTACAGGTACCAGTAAGGAAACAACCGTGCAATCGGTAGAAATGATCCCTCACGAAAGACGCGAGTTCGAACCCACAAATCCCCATGATTTTTACCTCCTGATTAAACTATACAAAACGAGCGATATTACCATGCATGGAACATCGAGGAAGATTCGTAATAAAGTTGGTTATCAACTTTAATTACATTTATCAAATATACAAGGAAGCTAGCAATATTCTAACTTTGACTGACATTTAAGACGATTAACACCGCAGCACTGGAACTTTTCCCTTTCCCTTTCCCTTTTTATTTCACCGCTTGGTATAGTAACTACGAAAAACAGACCGTAGAGACCACCGCAGGAACTGACCGATCTAACAACGGAATAATTTACTACCACTTACATAATCCCAAATTCGACGTGAGGACGTTTACATGAAAACACAGGATGTTTACATGAAAACACAGGATGTTTATATGAGAACACAGGATGTTTACATGTGAATACAGGATGTTTACATGTGAATACAGAATAAACCGAGTAACTTATCCACGACCAAATAACAAAAGTAGTTTTTTCCATTAATTTATGGACAATTCAGTATAGGTCAACCCGTCCTGTGTAGAACGGAGCCAGATTGCTGCAAACTGTTACAACGATAACGTAAGGGTGGCACTTATCCAGGGTACAGGGTACATCATCTACAAAACACCGACCTTGTGTCCACCCTGATTATGTGCGTGACCTTCGACCTCTGCGGCGAGCCACACGGCTCAATGAGATAACGAGATGCGAGAACGACCGCGCGAATACCGCCGCTCATCTCGGCGTCTGGGTGATCGACGGAGGTTGCCACGACAACGCACGCGCCGTTCGGTAAATCTGTTGTCCATGACCTGTACACAGCGTATAGCGTGATGTAGAGAGTCGTGGACAGGGTCAAAAGAAATGAATTTTATTTGCTTACAGTGTACCAGTGAGTTGTTCGATAAACTTTACACCAGTAAAACTGTCAATAGCCTACGCCTGTAATGTAATCGTAATTTTCATCTATTTATAGACACAGGTTACGTATGATTATCTACCCCTACAGGATACATAATACGGACAGCAATCGGCAGTAACCATAGTGATAGGAGGCAGTTAGTGGAGAGGTTCGAGTGTTTGACTCGAATCCATTCGACTCTGTTTCAATTCCCACTCTAGTCGTTATACGATCTCTGGCATCTTTCAGACAAAAAGAACCTTAAAACCCTGTGTCCACAGGGTTCTGGGTAGCCCCTGCAGTGTGTGTATGTAAGGGTTTCCTTCCGTCTGACGTGGCTGTGCTTCAGATGCTCCCTGAATGGTCTCTACGGAGCTGACCTCTCTTCTCTATCTCATCATCTCATCAACTATTGCAGACTTAGCGGAATGTCCGACATCTGTCAGCTGTCCGTAGGAGTCTGAACCAGCGGCAGGGATGGCTGAAAGTCAACTGTCCGCCCAGATTAAGCTTTTTTACTACGGTATTTCCCACCCACTCCTCCTTACGACCGAGAAGGATAATCCCTTTGTGGGGTTAACTTAACCCCATAGGCTAGCATTGTGTACAAAACAGTGAAGGCCCAGAAAAAGATGGCGTACGCCATTACCCTGGGCATCAACATATTTGTGGAGCGAACTGAACCAGTGTGGTGTGTGGCTGTGTTTATTATTGGTGTATATGTGTAGAGGATTGAATAACACTGTATAACATTACATACTGCTGGATAACAGTGTATATCAGTGTACAACAGTGTATAAGATGTCTATGTCAAAAACTGTATTTCAGAGTGTGTAACTGAATAACAGTGTATAACAGTGTATAACAGCATTACATACTGCTGGATAGCATTGAATAACAGTGTATAACAGTGTATAGCATTGCATACTGCTGGATAGCATTGAATAACAGTGTATAACATTACATACTGCTGGATAGCATTGAATAACAGTGTATAACAGTGTATAACATTACATACTGCTGGATAGCATTGAATAACAGTGTATAACAGCATTATATACTGCTGGATAGCATTGAATAACAGTGTATAACAGTGTATAACATTGCATACTGCTGAATAACACTGGATAACAGTGTATAACAGTGTATAACAGCATTACATACTGCTGGATAGCATTGAGTCACAGTATACAACAGTGTATAAGATGTTTCAGATGTCAAAAACTGTATTTCAGTGTGGGTAACTGTGTTATGGTCCATTTTAACTGATACATAAAGATGTTATTAAGGGATGATAAAAAGGCGAAGTGCTTCTGAAACCACGAGCTGCATCAGCAGGACTCACCTGAGGAGACAGTATTCCCGCCCCGGATGCGGTGCCATGCTCGTGCGGGTGTAGTGGAACACGTCTGTGTGGCGCCGTAACTTCTCGACGTACTGCCGTTTGGTAATGTCTTCGTCCCACAGGTGTCTGCCACCACACATCATAACGAGTTATGCGAAAATAAAAATAATTTATTTTCGAAATAAAATCAAATTTATTTTATGAAAGTGTACTCAAATCTAGTGGAACGGTAATTAACAAGGCTATTATAAATTTCGACAAATTTCGATATTGTGAAGGAAGAGAAGTGATCGTCCAAGAGTAACTAGTGTTAAGTACGATATCTTGTAAAAAGGCTGAAGGTAGAACACGCTACAGGACAGTCCATGTCACAAAGTTAAAGCAGTTTTTTTAATTACAAATAATCAGGGTCCACAAGCCAGCCAGCTTAATTAATGACTGTTTCTGACTTGATGCCTGACATAAATTGTTTGTCTTGTAAACTCATTTGCCTGTGAACCAAAAAATTTTAGGGCTGTACAAGAACTGTTGTGATTATATCGAGTACGTAACTACAGTAGTTCTATTGGTCACGAGATTTTTTTATTCAACTTTCAGTGAATCAACGTGATTGTGGTGATTTGAGTTGAGCGATATTTTCGTAGTCTCACCTCTCGTGGAGGACTCTGTGTAAGACGTCTGCGGGGACTGCGTCCACCTCGACGCTGCACCTCCATAACCGCAGCGGGTGACCATCGGACACCTTCCTGTAGGCGACCTCAACGCCGTTCACGTTTAACGCCGATATCCAACCTTTGACCTTGTCGTGCGATTCCTGTGAAGTCAGAGAGCGTATAAGAAAAAAAATGGTCTGCATTATTTAATGAAAATAACTGACATCAAATCTAAATTAAAATTACAAGCAGACGAGAAATTGTTGATTGTTGAAACTGCCACACAAACATGACAAACATAAAATCACTAAAAGACATGCCTTGAGACATTTTTTGCTCGGCGATCTTTTTGGTATTTATTGATTGTGTAGGCTCTGATGCATCATAACTTAGATTTTTGATCTATATTAGGGTTATTTTTAACGTAGTGAATGCATGTTTGAACTTGAGGGCCAGGCATAATGTGGTTGATTAACTACGTAGAGAGCGGCCCACACCTCTGACAGAATATGACTATATAAGGTAGACATACCCCGCGTGAGAGGATATTTTTTATAAGAGTGAATGCAATAAAACTGATTTAAATCAAAGTTAAAATATTCACTGGGGAGGTTGAAATATAAAGGGCTCTCTACGCCCACATTACTCTTCTCCCTTCCCTGGAGTAGCGTTGAAATGCTGCCATTATGTAAAGTGGTCAAGCAATATTGAGGGGTGTGGACACGAGCGACCACTGTCACCATGTGGACGCGTCTTTTGCATAGGATTTTCCTTCTTTCGATATTTGTTCTATTTTCCACCGAATTATTCAACATTGTTAACCATTTCATGCTCACTGTAAATGTATCTAACTAATTGATCTGTACTACCTGTATACTGTTATTTGATGTATGTGTTTGTATTTGAATTTATGTATTTGTTATTATGTGATGTTAATTGTCTATAATTCAAGTAATTACATTATAGTCTTAGACCATTAAGCTATTGTTTCATGTAAAGTGTGTTTGACAGCTCTGCTAATAAGTA
>WURV02152414.1:0-17100 GCA_011762755.2 Epimenia babai
ATTTTTCTAGTGGTTCTAACTGATCTTCGTTCATTAATTTAACATTTACTCGTTGTAATATTCAGAATATCAATGTCTGAGTTGACCCTCACATAATGTCCGAGTTGACTCGGGTTTGTGTCCGGGTTGACTAGGCCCGTGTCCGACTTGACTCGAGTTATGTCCGACTTAGTTTGTGTCCGAGTTGGTTTGTGTCCGACTTGACTGTGAACCCATTGTTTGAGCGACGTGAATATTACATTTGAGTAGTTCCTTACTATTCTAAGTATGTTGTGGATAATTTTCAATGCTGCAAAATTTTTGGTTAACAGCCTGAAATAATAGAATATGTCTAAAGAAAATATAGTTTTCATTCATTTTCTACTTGAGCGCCTTAAATTTCACAAATCATGTAACATAAGCTGAGACGTTTAAACATTTTTATTTTAATTTTTTTTATTCTTCTACATAACATCGTCATAACAGGTATGCAGCTATTTATGTTGTATCTTTCACTTAGAGTACCTATCGGAAACTTCAGCAAGTTAATGTAGATGGAATTGCAATTTCTAATTTACTAGTGATAAAAGCATTGATGAGGGTCTCACATAGAGAATGCTCTAGGTATTGCAAAATGGAACGGATATTTTTATGTTGAATATAAGAACACTAAATTGTTATTGAGATTTGTTATTGAAAACTGAAATTGCTGTCAAAATGATGCCAAGATTTCTTACTAAGGTAGTTGGGGTGATTTTAACATCTTTGAGAATGATGGCGATATCAAGGGTTGTCTGGCTTGCAAAGTGACATTGTGTGAGCATAAATTCAGTTTTTGTTGAGTTAATAGTTAGTTTATTTACTGTTATCCAGTCATATATTTTATTAAGACAAGCTGAAATACAGTCTAGGGTACGTTGGAACTCCACAGAGTTTTTAATATTAACTAAAAACCACAGTTGGGTATCATCAGCGTAGAACATGTAGTGGAGGCCATGTTTATCTACGATGGATGTCACCCAGCAGAGTCGTATAGGCAGTAAACAGAAGCGGTCCCAAGAATCAATAATAATATTATTTAAAATTGCGTAGGAAGGTTAGAAAACTGATGCCAGTTCACGAAATACGCGTATAACTACATAAGCATGGAAATCATCAGAGCGCATGCGTCAAGTGGAGAAGTCGACGTGAACGCATGCACCGAGTGAAAGAAGTCTATCCCAAAATATTAATTTGTGACAACAAATATTTTCTAATGAAAACATCAATATCAATATGACCTCAGCTGCAGTATCCCAAATGCCAAGCTACGTGATAAGGCGGGGTAGACTGTAGACTAATGACACACGCACTAATCGCTTCATATTGTAGACGGTTTTACTGATCTTAGAGTGATTGGTATATGATCGTGACCGCGGCTATGATGATGTGAGCCAGTGACTCATCTTAACCAAAATGAATAACGCATGCAAATCGATTCATTAACTGCCATCCCACGTGACAAATAAAAATACGAAATTCCACTGAAATAAATGGCAATTGAAAAATGACACCATTTCGCTAGTGATTGTAGTCGTTTTCCGCATTGGGAGTCATTTTAACGTGGTAAGTTAATCGTGTCATTGCTAATGTGAATAAAATATATATTGTATAGTTTTATTATATTCATCAGTCAATTGAAAGGTGTGCGAATTTGGGACAATGATGTATAATGAAAGGTGACTTACAGATTAGTGGCAGCAGAATCGTATGTAGACAAATGCTCAGATTATTTAGATAAACTGTACATTGTATTTGATGCAAGCTGCTAATCAAATTAGCCAGCCGTGATAATGTACCACTATAAATGTATTTAACTACTGCATGTGGCACAGACCATATATTAACATGTTTTATAATTTTCTATACGTACATTATAATTTTGAATACATTACAATCCATGGGACATAACTGTATCTAGAAAGAGCTTAAAGCGCATCGGCGGATTATCTCCCCTGCTGTCCCACACAACCAAATTTTTTCAGAAGTCATGCTCTTGAAACATCAAGAATTATGCTTCTACAATTATATCCACCATACTCACTATATTTATATCTTTCATTTCAACCTCTCTCCCTCCCCTCCCTCCTCTCTTCCCTTTCTTTTTTTATTCAGTGATGCTTAATTACCCATAATTACATGACAATGCTTAATTACACATAATTTCATGACAACGCTTTATTACATATAATTTAATGCTAGTGCCTAATCAACCTTAAAGTTTAAGGGTATGTCAATAACCCGAAAAGACCCCTACTGAATGGTGAATGGCTTAATGGTGTGATATAAGTAGCTGTACTAGTCTTATAAAGTAAGAAAAAATGCAAGGGCAATACATTTTCAGACTAATTGTATTTATTCACAAAATTCACAAACGAGCTTTCGCGTACATATAATATGCTTCTTCGGGCTTGTCGAATGAAATTGATTGCCTCAATACTTACTATTGCGATAAATTCCTAATAAATCAATATAATTAACGGAAAATGCATTGCGATGTCTTGAAATTTCGAGGCTTAAATCTTTAAGGCAAGTGGGTGCCGGTGGTATATTACATGTTAATCAAACATGGAAATAACAGACCACCGAGGGAGGTAACTCCATATCTGATTAACCCGCTTCTATCAAGAATTTACAACTCACATCATTCATATATCAAAAAAAATTATTTTTCTACGTTCTGTCTAGACCATTACGTGAGACAGGTAAATTTGTCTGACAGGAGCTACTCTATTATACAAGTACGCAAGCACTAATATAGTTGTCAACTTCTGAGCGTTTTCGCACCCATACTTTGTGAATTATTTGTTAGTGACGCCTCTTTAGGTTTTAAGTATTGCTTTTCATTCCGTTCTATATCGCTCGTGAATATCAGATTACTTTTTATCGCGGTTTTTTTGATGTTACGTCGCGGTATCCGGGTAGATATCATTATGCAAGGGGCTGTACTTTCCGAGTACACAAGCATGCACTCGCGCGCGCGGGTTTTATAGGTGTGAATTATTTAGCAATAGTTATCTCGATATATTTTGTAAATCGTGCACAACTATTTTTAGCCTCCAACATATCTGTCCAAGATACAACCGGATCGCGTAAATGAAAGTATAACAAAACCTAAGTGACCGATATATGCGATCTGACCCATTTAGCAACGATACGGGTCAATAGTACCGATGGCTAGGCTATAATATACGACTAAGCAGTCCGTCGCCATTGGTATACTGGCCCCGCTTAACCGGGAAATCACCCCGTTTCTCGTCGCGCTATTGGCTCGCTTGCGCGTGACGCGGGCTCTACGTGAGACTGCGCGTCATTTATTTACGATAGATATGCTAATTTGTATACTCGCCGAACGTCAATAAACGGTCGCGGCAGCTGTGACAAGGGCGGTACTTCTCGCCGTGATTCATGCCCGCGCGGCGGCTCGCACCGGTTGTCGTCGACGACGACTATATAATCGGATACCCCTCATCGGCTCTGGTCACTTTATAAGCGGGGCGATAAAACACCAGGATCTGCTATTGCAAAATGTCGAACTCACCGCGCTACTATCGATATTAGTGATATTAGTGTCCCGCGCATGGTCGAGAGTGAATCCATTTGATTGATCTGTCAGTAGTGACGGCGTTAGACAGTTAGTCATCGTTACATCCTTGATGTTCGCTATCACAAGGATTGGTTTCGGTGCGTAAATACGCGAGTCTTTTTCATTATATAACGTGATTTCTCAATGTCGTACGCCGCTCCTGGTGCATCGACGCTATATAAATACCTATTCATATACGTATTGTTGATTTCTGTTTTGTGGAAATAGCGCGAGATAGCTCCGACTAGTACCACTCGCGCCCTTTGTGTCGGACTTTTAACATCGGTCAGTCTTTCTAGGAGCTCGCCATCGGCCGATGCACGGTATAAAAGCGTTTAATATATGCACGCGACTGATTTTATACATGATAAAGGTGCAAGACGTCGTCGTGCGCTTCAAATACCTGCAATTCATCTTCAAGTCGCATACTGACCTCTAATATATCACAGTGAGTAGTTACATTAGCGTACCTGTGTGAATTCATAAATTTTCCATCAAATCAACTTTCTGCAGTTTATGCCGCATCATTTACCTATGTGATTTATCTAATGTCCCCAAACATTAAAGTTTTAGTTGCATTATTAGACAGTATCTAATTTTTTTGGTCTCTTTCAAAATTTAATCAAAATATCGCGTATTTATCATGATAAAATAATTACGATACCATAACTTGAAATTTGCTTTAAAATCTTTTCATATGACCATATAACATTAAATCTTCTAATATGACCATATAAAATAAAATCTTTTCATATGACCATATAATATAAAATTTTTTCATATGACCATATGTTATTAAATCTTTTCATATGATTATGTAACATTAAATTTTTTCATATGACCATATAACATTAAATTTTTTCATATGACCATATAACATTAAATTTTTTCATATGACCATATAATATTTAATTTTTTCGTATGACTATATAACATTAAATCTTGCAAATTTTGTTTTGTGCATACTATCCTGGTTTTCATGTTGGTTATTTCATCTCGTTAATTAATATTTTACACTAAAAACTAGTTAAATAATTACTCAATTAATGCGAGAAGATCTTATCTCGTATATTCCAAATACATTTTTATGTATGTATGTATGTAGAGATAGGCTGACTTTCACAAAGAGGGAATTGTTGTTTGGGCCATATTTGGCCCTTTACAAAACTGGCCTAGGTTATGTTAGTTTTTAGTTTGCAAAGGGAGCATTAGCTATTAATTGTCGTAGTTATGAATTTCTTTAAGTCTTCCTGTTTTGTCGAGGAATTTTACCATTGAAGAAATTGGCATCCGATGGATGTCATTATAGTTTTTAATAAGACCAGGGAGGGTTGAGTATCTTGCTCGTTGATATACTGGACATGAACCCGTATAATGGATTGGGGTTTCATCCTCCAACATGCACTCTGGACAAATTGGTGTGATTGATATTTTCATTGTATTTAAGTACTTGTTCATGTTGCAGTGACGTGTTAGGATACCCGTTACCCCTTTAATATCACTGCGTTTTAGTTTCAAAATGGCTTTAGTCCGTTGAATGCACCCGGAAGGCATGGCTAAGCTATGGCAATCATTTGATTACTTTCGGGCAAAACTACTTCTTTGTAAAAGGCAGTGAAGATGAAATGTAGCGTAAGATACATATGTAAAATATAATAATATACCCTCGATGAATTGTTGATTTTCTATGATTATAACTCAGTGATTTATCACGTCGAATTTTGTCATTATGATATATATTATAGCATATTTCCTGAACAAAATTACCCTGTATAATGAAAAAGGCAAGAGTTGCTTTTAAGACTAATTTATGATCTTGACCTTGCAATTTGACCATTTGAGATTCGTTGAATTTATTAGCCAACGAGCTTTCGCATATATGTATCATCCTTCGTCAAACCATTAGAATGAAAGCGACATACATGTTAGATACAGGAAATATGTACAAAACGATCAAAAAAGTGAGCAATACTGAATCACTAAAGAAGTCATGAATCATTAATCTGTTAATCCGTTAATCTATAGATAGAAAGGATTGTAAAATAGCTAAACGCAATTCATCTCCAAAGGTGTTACTCATGCATTTTTTATTATTTTATATGACTAATATGGCTAGTTATACTGAACAGAATTATTGGATTTATACTGAACTGAATTATTTGATTCAACAATCAATTTTATTCAGTTTTCGGATGTAATGTTATTTCCAGTCAATAATAGGATTATATGGAGTAGAATTATTGCATTATACTATGTACAAAAAAATGTAAGGTTAATACATTTTGAGCCTCATGAATTTTATTCATTAATGAGCTTTCGCATGTATGTAATATGCTTTGTTAGGCTTTAAAGAATAAGGTGTTACCCGTACATTTGCCATAAATACTTGTTAAAACTAGTATGGCCTCCCATTCTATACATTACCTTATTAGAAGTTCTGTTGCATCAAAGTTAGTGATTTGCCCTAAAACTACAAAGACTATATCGTTCAGCTATTTATTAATAATGTTAATATATTTTTGATGGTTTTACCAATGTCAGAATATGTATTTATCCATGTTTGGTGAAGGTGAAGTTACGATCTGAGAAAGAAATGTGTGTTAATTTTAGAGGAAAGGTGGACGGATATGACCGAGGAGTTGGTGCAGCTGAAGCGCCATGTTCGCAAACTCGAAGGCCAGCTGCTCGGATACGCTACGCTCGAGGACATCTTTCAGAAGAAGTCCGACCTCCTCACGGCGATGGAAGTTGAGAATAAGTTTCTTAAAAAGACGATAACGGATTTAAAGATCGGGCGGGACATCGAAAAATCTCCGAATTCCACAGCTTTGCACGCTAAATCGAGTGAAAACGATGTTCCAGCGACGATCGAAATATCGGAAAGTTTATGTGATGTGTGTTTAGATGATCATGTTGATGATGGCAAGCCGAAAGATGTTGAAAGAAGTATTGTTGCTGGTAATAATAGTCAAGAGACATGCGGTATTGGTGAAATATTGACTAAGAGAGATGGTGATAACAACGCTGATATTACTCCACAAATACGAGACAAGACTGATATATGTGAGAGCGAAGCCGCTAGCCCAAATGTAAATAATGCAGAAATAAACATTGATGACAAGGAACCAATTTATAATGTAGTCTCAGGTAGTGTCAAACATACTGCGAATATGCACGCTTATGATTCCGAATGTGTCGCGGTATCTCAGCATGGCAGCTATGAGGGAATTCGGCAGACCCCGACACATCCGCCTCAGGTTGAATATGAGAAATGCACGAAACGAAATAACAGCGTTGATTGCATATCGCGCGGCACCTCGGGACTCTTAATTAATAATCAGGTGGAATGCGAAACTCCAGGTGTACACCTCATATCCCGCTGTCCAGTCGAAAGTAAGTTAGATGAAAAGGGGAAGTTTGTAGCACCGCATAAATATGTGAATGTCGATGAAATAACGCATAAAGATAATCATGCTGGTAGACGCGATGTTAGCGCAGGCATTGCACCCACTCCCTGTCCAGGTGGTGCAGTAGACAGCGATTTGAGACAAATTCTACTCAAACATGATTTTAAACCATTCGAGATAACTTTGAGTGAAGGTGACGACTCTGGCCATATTAGCAAAAGGATCGTTAATCTTCTTAAATGTTTGGATTTCGTAGAAGAAGAGTGCGCGGTACATCGTAATCGCATCGTGGCTTTGGAAAAAGAGAATAAATATCTTCGTAAGTCGTTGTATCATCAGAAGATTCTCGATATTGACTTGGAAAAAGGGGACGTTTTCGCACCGCACGGTGAACACGGAGGCAATTTGGCCGTGGATCAGGATTTGTTGCGCCGTTACCATGAATCTCAGGCATCCGTGAAACAGTTGACGTTAAAGTTGGTCACTATGAAAAACTCGATGCGTCAGCTGTTGCAGAATGGTAATTCTAATTTGGCTTCCAAGGATAAAACTATAAAAGATTTGAAGAAGAAGTTAAGTGATGAACAAATGACATCTCAAAGATTACATGAGCGATTGAATGAAAGATTCCCCGAACAACTCCAATCAGGTCCAATTTCCGTTGGTGGTCGAACAGAATCGGTTGTCGTAAATGATTTGTTGAGTGAAATCAACGTTCTTCATCAGCAGATGGTGATGTTAACAGAGGATTTTAAAGAGGAACAAAAAGATAAGTCTCGTCTAAAGACATCTCAAGCGAGCATTCAGCGTAAATTGTTAGAAGTAAAAACATACGTTGCTAAACTGGAAAATCAGTTAGATTCATCGGAAAAAAATCTTCACGAAGCTTTGAAAATGAACGATAAACTACAAGAAAGTGTTGGAGTTAATCGTACAATGAGCCGTAAACCATTACCCACCATTCCTCACCAAGAACAAGAGACTGGTCCTAAGTCATTGTTGCTAGAAGAAAACAAGTGTTCTTTACCAGGTAATTGGAGCTGTAGTTCATGTACATACCTTAACCACCCCAAGCGAACTGTTTGCGATCTGTGTGGATTATTAAAGAAGCCTCCCCGTCCGACCAAGCGTAGGCACACAACAACTATACCAGCGGAAAATACCATAAATAAAGCGTACGCTCATGGAAAGTTTCCACCGCATACTGCCAGCGATAGCAGCAATGGAAATTCCCTAAATTTACCATATCCGAATAGTAGCATCAATGGAATATACCCATTATCAGAACACTCGTCTCTGTGGGATATGCAGGAGGAACAAATACGTTTACTCACACCGGAATCAAAACCCTATAGACTTGTTCCACGCGGTGGTCCTGTTCTCAACTGTGATATTTAGGATTCAACATTATTTAATTTCAAATCTTTGGGAATACATCTTCAATAACTTCACAATATACCTTTTCATTATTTATTATTAACATATTTCTGTTATTCATACTCTATTTTTAACGTTTGAACAATGCTTTTTTCATTCATATATTTTTCATCCATGTAATGTACATAGTACATGTAGATTTCAACGATGTTTCTCTTCACTACCAATAACAAGCACTATCGATATTATCCATTATTTATTACCATGGAAACAGTAAAACTTTTGCATTACTACAATGATTGTACATACATATTCTTTATATACTTTATAATTAGGGTTTATTATATTTTTCAATTTTGTTAATATTTTTATCAATTTTGTAGTGCTCAAAACGATTTGTTTTGTTAAAAGTTACTTTTATGCTCGTTACGTTAAGATATACATTATACATAATATCCTTTAAAAAGGTAGTCTGTATAGATTTTTTTTCATTTCTATTTAATATACCATTGTCCAAGTGTGATTTGTGTGAACCTGCGTGATATCAATCATTCATTAATCAAAAATACACTTTGTTATATTTATGTGTATCTATATTTCTTTAATTACCAGGTAGATGTATTTGCAATTATACACAGCAAACTGATTTCAATGCAGTTATTTTTCAATTATCAAGGCTCATATCTGTATAGCAAATAAACGACGAGAAATTTACGTTCGATAATTGCATTCTGTAATATTATAAAGTGATCGTGTGAATGCTGAAATCCTTCCATTTTTGGCAATATATGATGGTGGTCATAAGGAGGTGGTGGTTGGTGTGGTGGTTAGAGCATTTCTCTTATTGCCTAGGTCCCTGGTACAGTTGCTCTAGCCAATATACTTCATGTCACGTATATCATGGGGGGGGGGGGGGTTGGACAGAGAGCGCCTTAAACCCCTGTGCCCATGAAGTCTAGGTAGCGCTTGTAGTCTGGTTCCGTTAGGGCTTTTTCTTTCTGTTTTACGTGGCTGTGCTACACACACTCTATGGATGGTCTCTATTGCGCCAACCGCCCTGATGTCTTGATCTCATTGTAAATAATTACTATATAGTACCACAGATATGGTAGAGTATACGACCTATGTGAGCTGTCTGTTGGGTATTTCGAACCAGTGACGTAGAAAGACGAAAGTCAGCTCTCTGCTCGACCCTTATAACTAAAGCTAATTGTTTGTTTGTTCCATAACCACAGTAGTTTTAAACTACCGCTATAATGGGCTACAGATAGCCTACATAACAACTACCATTGTTATCAGCCTATTGATACCATTGTTAGCAGCCCATTGATGCAATTGTTACCAGCCCATTGATGCCACTGTTACCGGCCCATTGATGCCATTGTTACCAGCCCATTGATGCCAGTGTTATCAGCCCCTTGATACCATTGGTATCAGCCCATTGATGCCAATGTTAGCACATTGATGCCAGTGTTAGCAGCCCATTGATGCCAGTGTTACCAACCCATTGATGCAATTGTTATCAGCCCATTGATGCCAATGTCATCAGCCCATTGGTGCCAATGTTATCAGCCCGTTAATGCCATTGTTACCAGCCCATTGATGCCAATGTTATCAGCCCATTGATGCCAATGTTATCAGCCCATTGATACCATCATTACCAGCCCATTGATGCCATCGTTACCAGCCCATTGATGCCATTGTCATCAGCCCATTGATAACTAATGAACTAAACCCGTTAGTCTTTTATAAGCCATCGACGATGCTATCTAATAGTATATCTAACTGTTGAAGATGTTACTGCATACGTTTCACTTGATATATTTAGTAAAGAAATTTCTTTATTGTCCCGTGAGTAGGGGACTACGGTATTCTTTTTGAACAAGCCGAATTCCCGAATCGACTACCAGCCTACGTAGTTTATGATAATTGACATGCAGGTACTCCAATACATTCACAAAGTATTTCCAACCCACCTTCATCAGGTTGGTTATTGTCAGGAATCAACACGGTTCAGGTAACAATCGTTGTCATTGGCCCATCTGTTCAAACATAGACTAATGTTGTCGCAGTCCGTTCGTAATCAAATGTACGGTGATACGATCAAGAGACTGCGGACCAGGACCAGCTCGTAACAACAGCGACATGTTCCAGGAGCGTCCTCAGCGTGTAAGAACGCTGCTCTGTCGACGGAAATAGACTTAACAACTGTCACATCGCAACAATGGAACATGTCCGCCGATGGTGATGGTTTCATACACATCAATTGTTTGTAGTAACTTATTCATAATGGATGATACGTAATACTAAACGTTTTGTAATTAAAAAGAGATTCTGGGTGCAAAAGTGATACTGGTTCCATAAGTGATACTCGATCGCGCTACCCATTGGACAACCAGGGTTATGTCCCCTTTAGCAAATAATTATAAAGTCATTCAGGGAAAATGTGTATTAATGAATGAATAGCTGAATTAATAAAGGCAGTTATATAGATTCACCCTCTCTGGTTAAGTGGTTATTAAATTATGTAAATATAAATGGCTATATCGTAATTGATATAGTTTGACTACCACGCTAAGTTGCTAACAATGTCAGCCCATGGCAACTACACCATGCACCACTATAAGCATCAAACCATCTACATAACTGATATTCGCAGTCAGTAAGCAATACGTTTCATTCTGTATCTCTATTAGCAAATCTACCTTGACCAATTTAGCGAGTGCTTCCTCGATGATCATTTTCATTGACCAACGAGGAAGTTTATTCGTTAATATCTCTATATGTATGGCTATATTGCGGATTTCATATACGATTAATCATACATTCATCCGATAATCTCTACACTCTGGTAATTATAACTGTTTCCCGTAATTTATAAATGTCCAATGCCCATTGGCCTTTTCTGGTACAGTCTGCCCTCGGTTATCCGGTATCCGCACATATCTGTATGGCTCGTCAGAAACAGATTTTTTTCTTACCTATTAGTATTCATTTATGCGGATATTCACATTTCCTTAACCCTTAACACGTTGACAACTCCACATGACATTACTATGGCAATACAATTCGGTGACAATAGAGTGCTAAGGGTCAGCTAACGCTCAAAGTGAGCTATACAATGGCTATTTGTTAGTAAACTAGACTAGTTTTATCCGATCGCATGATCTATTTTCGGCAGTGATTATCTCCTGTAATGAAAGGCCTGCAGTGTTGATTGTATAATGTAAGCACGTGTGAAGACATCTGTTCTTTAAAGATCAAAGTTCAAGGGGCAAGTCCACTTTTTGTTTATGCGCAGAGCGGCCAGTACTTCAACAGCTATATATAAAATGCCAGCCCAGTTAAACCAATAAAATCCTATTACCATGTAATGTTACATTCTCTACACACGCAATTCGGCTTAACTCGATACGCGTACTGGATAAGTTTTGATGTTTGATTGACAGGTCGAAATAGCAATCTGAGATTGTAAACTAAAATCATTTGAGACTGCGACGTCGACAAACGGCTTCTCAAGGGGTTGAAATCTATATAATAAACAATAGATTATTTATCACAATAAAACGCAGGTGAAGCATTTTCACGAAAAAAAAAGTTTTTCACAAACTTGGTTACAGTAGGTGACAATCGTAGTCTCCCCAAGTTTCTAAGTTTAACTTTTTATCTTGCATATATAAGTTGGTACCTTGTATAGGTCAGTACGGCATACATAAGTTGGTACCTTGTGTAGGTCAGTATGGCATACATAAGTTGGTACCTTGTATAGGTCAGTACAGCATACATAAGTTGGTACCTTGTATAGGTCAGTACAGCATACATAAGTTGGTACCTTGTATAGGTCAGTACGGCATACATAAGTTGGTACCTTGTATAGGTCAGTACGGCATACATAAGTTGGTACCTTGTATAGGTCAGTACAGCATACATAAGTTGCTACCTTGTATAGGTCAGTACGGCATGCATAAGTTGGTACCGTGTATAGGTCAGTACGGCATACATAAGTTGGTACCTTGTATAGGTCAGTACGGCATACATAAGTTGGTACCCTGTATAGGTCAGTATGGCATACATAAGTTGGTACCCTGTGTAGGTCAGTATGGCATACATAGGTTGGTACCTTGTATTGGTCAATACGGCATACATACGTTGGTTCCTTGTATAGGTCAGTACGGCATACATAAGTTGGTTCCTTGTATAGGTCAGTACGGCATACATAAGTTGGTACCTTGTATAGGTCAGTACGGCATATATAAGTTGGTACCTTGTATAGGACAGTACGGCATACATAAGTTGGTACCCTGTATAGGTCAGTGCGGCATACATAAGTTGGTACCCTGTATAGGTCAGTGCGGCATATATACAATATATAAGTGGCTATAAGTCAGGGCCACCTCTTCAAAATAACAATTTTTGTGTATATTATATAAGATAGGTGCAGTTTCTAAGGCCACAGAAAACTTACGTTGCCATAAGAATTTATATTCGTACATCATGAAATACTTATAAATATACCTACAGATGTAATCAACCTGAAAATGTGTACGATTGTCACAGCATGGTGTTTTTCTGGCATAAAGCATCTTTGTAAAACGGGTGGATTTATACGTATTCTTGTAATAGAGCTGAGATCGTACGGAGCGCATTGACCAGTATGCTGTTGTAGATGTCAATTGTGCTCTGTATCTAATGCGACTACCGAATCCGGTATATATGTCAAGCCCTCACGTTATTAGATGCATTAAGGAAGTTATGTTTTCACGGCGATGGTCCGTCTGTCTGTTCATTTGTTAACAACCGGATTTGCATCTAATTTGGATTTGCTTTTTGAGAAGGTTACATGGTTATAGGCCAATGACCTGTGTTGGCTGACGTCTCCTCTACGTGGACTTTTGGTTACCGAATATATTCTTTGTCACATTCTTGCTTTCTTCTAGTTTCTAAATGTGTCTTTTTCCACTAAATGCCCCAAATATCATCCCTTATCCTTCGGTCATGTTGACACAGGTGTTACCCCCGTCTATACATCGAACATACTTCTAAAAAATTACATTCCTCTCAACTAGACCATTAACCGCGAGTAACAAAGGACTATTCGCAATCACATATCTTCATAATTTTATTTTCATGTGTACTTTCTATTCACTATGGCATTGTAGCTACCTCAATTACCTATGCACTCATCAGATTCCTACAGGTATCGCGCATTAATGAACTGTAATTCTCCATTGTTTATAAAAATTTGCCAACTCACTGATATAATTATTTCCGGCATGTCCATGTTTTTTTTATTGGTCATCGTCAATTTTGTAGTACCGTACACGTCTGAAGTTTTTTTATCAGAACCGGTACGGGATGTCCTCGAAATAGATCAATGACTTGACAAAAACCAGATGTGCGAATTAGTGATTTCTGACTGCGTCTGACATTTTGGATGCTATTGTTAAGCCGGGGTCAATCATAAATCAGATATAAAAGATGAACAGAATTAATACACGGATGAGTTATCAATCTCATGACTTTCATATTTATGTATTGCTAAGGCACAAACAAACACACATACACGCATACATATATACATACACATATATATGTATATGTATATGTATATATATGCCACTCGTCAGTTACGTCACTCATTACCCCGAAGACAAAACATGTGAATTTTGGTGATCGATCATTGCATAGAGTTAACAATGGTAAACAGTCATCATAAATAACAAGTGATTGCTCACGAGTGCCTCACGCTTGTCTTAATTACAATCAAACACGAACTAAACCTGTAAGTGCAGCTTGGCTTCATGCTACAGTGAGTCATTTACACCCAAACACGAAGCAGGAGATATCATAAAAACTACGAGATTTGTGTATATATTTTATAGTCAATAAACTATACTGAAGGAAAAGTTTAGCCCAACCCTACATTTCACTCTTCCTATTGCATAAATTTTCTATAAAATGTCTGATATTTATGATATTTCTGTGCTTCATTATGAATTGTAGTGCGTTATTATACCTATGGAATCATGCAAATATAAGGGTTATGTGATATTTCAATAGCAATAGTTCTTATTTCCAAAAGTGATAATTTTTGAGTAAAATAGAAGGTTTTCAAACTTTTTGGCTACAGAGAACCAGCTGAGGTGTATATTACGAGTTATTTACAAAAATGTTCAAATAGGACCCAATATCCAAAAAAATGTCCATTAATGTCACTATTTCGTGTAACCGCCACGAGCATTCAAGACGGCAAGAACCCTTCTCTTAACCTTTAGGATTACATGCTGAATCTCCGCCATGGGTACCCCACGCCATTCCTCGGGTAGTGTCGCCTCTTATTCGTCAAGATATTGTACTTGCTGATTTCTCCAGGTGACTTTTTGACCAATCATATCCTAGATGTGCTCAATTGGATTGAGATCAGGACTTCTTGCTGGTCGTGGTAGAGTGGTGATGGCGCTATCCCACAGAAATTCAGTAACTGCACGAGATGCGTGGGGTCTTGCACTGTCATCGATTAAAACTGTACGTGAATTAAGCACATAGTCATCAAATGTAGCACCAAATTTTCAATTTCATTGTGGTATCTTTGGCCAGTTAGTGTTCATCAAGGTGTCTGAATGTTTAAGTTACAGTCATAAGACAAGCAACCCCAGATCATTACGGACCCTCAGCCAAATGGAACCTCTTCGCTCATGTTCTTTAGTGCAAAAGCTGCTCAACGTTGCCTCCAAACTCAAATTCTACAGTTGTTTGCAGGCAGAAGAAAGTGACTCTTGTCTGAAAAATGAACCTTTCTCCATGTCTGCAGGTTCCAGTGTTGCCGGTGCATACACCACTCCCTTCTCGCCAATTTGTGAAGCCGGTCTAGTTGAATTCTTCGGACTGGTCATCTGGCACGATAAGCAAGATTCCACAGTCGATTGACCGCAGTTCTTGTAGAGATTGGACAGTGTATCCGCCAAGCGGATTGAAATGCGTTATTATAGGCAAAATAATGTCTTCACACGAGTCTTCCAAGGCATCTGTCATTGAGTTCGTTCATTTTCTTGGGTCTCCTGGACCTTGCACGATCATTTTCATCACCAGTCTCTCTCTATACTTGGTGATCAGTCTATCAATAACACGGAGGTCACAGCCCAACTCATGACTTATTGCCCGGTTAAACATCGCTATAATTCGCCATCTTTGTCCCATAGATATTTCTTTGGGAGCCATAGTCGTTAATACGCACTTTAGGATGAATATGGTGTGAGAATAAGAGTTGAATTTTTTTTATGCATAGAGCAAAACTGATGTGGCAGAATTCAAACTAAAATTTCGACAACATATATCATATCCAGTTATGGTACTGTTGTGAGATGGCTCAAATGGCTAATACTGTAACACTGAGAAGAATGGTAATATTTCATAAAGAATAGGCTATGTTTTACCTGATATATCTTGGTAAAGAAAAAATACATGGCAATTCCAAAAAATAGATTCAGAAATATACTTTTACATATTTTAAAAATACTAATAACACCTTTAGTGAACTTATCATGTCATTAACTTATTAATTCAGTAATATGAACTACGCAGATAACAGATTCTTACTCGGCTCCAAGCGTCAGTGTAATATTGGTCAATACAGTGGCTTGAATGACAGCCTTGATATTTTTTAATTTTTTACGATTATTTTTATAGTTCAATATTTCAGGACATTTTATATGCCTGTTTCATTACTAAATTGTCACTAAGCATTGTTGCTGCTTTAGTGTGAAAAAGCGCATATATATTTTCTACAATGCAAGATTTTCTACACAATATTGCTTACCTCTGCCACCTTGTCCCCTGTGCAGGCTGCCACGACCCCTACCATCGCCGCGACCTCGTGACCTTTGGATAACTTCTTCCTTGACCATATCAATGACCTCGTCGGGTACCCGCAGGTACTTTATTGTGCTACCACGGATGTAGCACTCAGGCATGCGCCAGAATCGATCACCATCCTAGATATGACAGTCACGATCATGTACTCATCTATTTATGAAGTATAGAGAGGTACCACCTAGTCGTGTAGTAATGGTCACTATCAACTTGTGTATTCATACAAAGTTATCATATTTTCATGTATTCATGGGCACAATGACCTCAAGTATTCATACAATGCTACCAACTGGTCATGTATTTACAGTCTCAATGAATAAGGAAATGAGGTAGCAACATCTAAATTTACATTAATTGCACAAGCTTTATACTAGAAATAACCTTTTTCAAGTTATCATTTGACCCTTATTTATCGAAACCTTGTGCAGAAAATGTCAAGTTAGTCAAGATGTTGATACCTCATTTCTTCATATTATTGAAAGACTTACGCGGCTATCCCAGTTTATGTAGTCCCAATGTCTTAATGCTGTCCCCATCTAGTAATGTATTAAAAGTAACACTATACCAGTGGTCGGCAACACAAGATGTTCATTATGTAAGAGAGTTGCTAGCAGAAATAGTATCAAAGGTATCAAAGAGGTAGCTTAATGATGTAACAGGCTGCTGCATTTGAGTTCACTTTAATTTTACACATTTACAAGCAGTTTATCAATATTGTAGATATGTAAAATTCATACCTACTTCCTGTCTGGGTGATTGTGAAATGAAATGGAATGAAATTTTATTGATTTATAGTGCCCTTTTAACACATGGCTATCAAAGACACTTAACAAATTTACGGTT
>WURV02152425.1:0-17098 GCA_011762755.2 Epimenia babai
CATCACCTGTCAGTCACGGACGCTTGCACCCGATACACGACCGGCGCATTCAACAAAGCGATTCTAGTCTAGAGTTATGTCACAGTTTATTGCAGCCATGTTCCTGTGATCCTTACAATATTTACGGAGTGGAATTTTTAAAAATGGATAAAGATGAAGGCGTGAAACGAAAATTGGACAATCGATCACTAGATGATAACTATAAAGCTATTAAGGCCATTGAAAGTGGAGTATCTTGACTTGGGAATCATGGCGGCCGTAACTAATCAAAACGCTCAACAGACAATGTCGGCGAAGAGTCATGCGATACGGACGATGAAAATCACAAGTACGGGATGCCAATAGTGTCCATGTTGGATGCCACAAAAGCACTCGAAACCATGCAGGACTTTTATTTACAGTCAAATCAGTGCGATGACTCAGAAAATGTTCAGAATTCGCTCTTAGCAATTGACAAATTTATAGCAATACAAGAGTTTAAACGCATTAAGCTAACTAAGCTTAATATCGTAACCAAAAATTAAACAAAAACCCATGAGATTGTTCAAATAAATTTATTTACATGTTTATACATGCTTGGTTGTAAATTTATTCGTATGGTAATTAGACAGACCAATCCCAACGTAATGGGAGACAAATCCGCAGGACTTGGAAAGACGCGAAATATGGCATATGCGATCGTCATGGAATGTAATTTTTAAAATTATTCTAATTATTGATCTTAAAATATATCACACGTAATATTTACTAACTCCAATGAAATAAAAGTAACTATAATAATGATCAAAATACTGACATTTGGATATAATAATTCAAAACTACTAGTAATATCAGTTGGATCAATCACATGCATTTAGAAGATTTTAATATAGTGTTGTAAAATATGTCATAATTTAAAAGGGACATGCCCAGTTTTTCAGTTTTTCGTTCATATTCTTTCATCAAGCAAGACTAAAATTTCTGCTTGAATATGCTGGTAGTTCGAGATTGTTCAAGTGTTATCTCAATGTATTCCCAGTTTTACACCTACATTATACAGATAGTATTGCCATAGGTTCCTCTATTATTAACATTAAAATGTATTTAATTTTCAAAATTTCATGCAGATTTAACATTCGACTCAGCTGCAATTTGACTCGATGTTATTCCTGCTTCGCGCATACCAATAGCTCTCTCTCTATTATCGTTACTTAAACATGGTGTTATTGACAATATGACAATATGTCTTGACAGTCAAATGATTATGTGTGAAAATCACATTGTGGCCCAGCTTCCAGACTAGTGATCATAATGTTAACCAGGTTGATAATATTCTAGGTTTAAATGGCCTTAAACTACACTTACAAGTAATAATAAAGAAGTCTACAAGTTCCCCTGGGTTAAGCAGATCTCGCCAAATATTTAGGCCGGACCATTATTTTTTTAACAATATGTATTTCCATCGAAATTAATATTCAGAGACTGTCTTTGTATATAAAAATCTTATATGTTGTCTTAGCAACATTAAGAGAATTCATTTACACAAATGTATTTAGTGACATTTATGAGTTTATTTGTCGTAATCTGTGCACATAAAATCTGGCAATTTGTCTGGATGAACATTATTAAACGATACTAACTATCATTGATCACACGAGTAAGTAACAAGCCACCTCAATACCATACCTCTTACACAATATCATTTATATCACTCAAGTTATTGCCTTATATTGCATGGTGCATTCCTTAAAATGCGTATCAAACCTCATTTTGGCTTGCATTCTCATGGTATATAATACTAAATATATGTTTCAATATATTTACATCGCGTCCAATATTTTATTTAACTTGTTATATTCACGCGATCGCGCAGAACATACTCATTAATAAAACTAAAATAGGCGTGAATGATTGTCCGCTAGCGTGCAGTTGCAAGACAGAAGTGTTCGTGGTGTTGATGCCAGCAAAATGGTTTTGAAATGTTACCCTTCTCAACAATATTAAACATGACAAATAATGTCAAAATGGTGGAGTAGGACTCTGAAATAGGGAGCTATACAGTTTTTTATATTTGGTTCATATTTCGTAATATCTGGCTATATGTCTGATGTCCAGTGGTAAGGGGAGGTAAGCGAACCATACAGATTCCCAGCTATTCCAGTCAGAGTTTGTGTGTGATCCGTCTATCTGTTCATGTATCTGTCTGATGTAAGCATGGGAAATCTCCCCAAGAACAGTTAGGTTTTGTCATTTAGCAGTAATTGTCTGTGGTGGACAATTGATCTTTAGATTTGTTCAAGTTATTGTCATTTGAGATTTAATTCATGTTGATAGTTGCATTTGACGGTATCTTCTTGAAAGCTCTCATGTTAGGGATTTGCCCACTGGTAGACATTATCTATGAGGTGGTCTCATTTGGTTTTTGCGGGTAGTCATCTGAGCAAAGGGAGGTAACTTTAGGTCTATGTATGTGATCTTAATGGGCGTAGCCATGTGGCTCTTTGAATAGCTGGAGAGAAATGCACAGAAAAAAACCTATGCTTCTGATGGAACAGTGTATGTGTATGTACTACTACATTGATAAATTTATTCTCAAAATCTTCATTGTTAGAGGTTCTCCCCCAAGAAAATATTCTTTGGGTCGTCTTCAGGTTTTTTAAAACATTTGTCATCATAGCCAAGGGAGGTAATTATTGCCAATTTTATTATTTTTTATTGTAAGAAGGCATTTACAAAAGGATAACATTGTAAAAGCAAATGCGAAATATTCAGTGTAGTCAGCATTAGATTGTAACATAGTCAGTGTCATGCGTCTGGAGGCGTGGGACGTAAATATATCCCATGTAATATAGCTGTTTGTGCTTCGAATGCTTTGAAATGTGATTTCACAATGCAGGTGGACACGCATAATTGTGGACAATGTCCAGGCTAAGCACCACATGAAATTTGCCGTCATTTTTATCGGTACAATGGATGGAAAGGTGAAGAAAATGGCACAGGCAGCGAATGGACAGATGTGTTTAATTGAAGAGATTTCTGTTGTTCCCAAGAAGAATCCTGGTCCTGTTACCAACATGCGTCTGCTACAGGAGAAAGTAAGGCACTTTTTGTTTACACGTAGTCAGATAAAATTCTCTATATCTTATCAAGCAAAAGTTTTTATCAGTAGTAATACTTATTCGAAACTTGAAAGTGTAATTCACGATCACAAAATATATCTCAAGGTACGAAATAAATTTTTCCACGTGGAATGCCCATATTATTTCATTTCTATTTCAATGAATGTACATGCACTGACAAGAACTATCCAGATATAAGCAGGTGTCATATAAATTACAAAATCAGGACGGGGATTTTGGTAAAAATGGACATAATTATAATACTGTTATCTACCGAGGGGGCAGGTAGCATAGTGCCTTGAGCAGCTGCTCTCAAACTACGGGCCACGGCCCATGTGGGGGTGGGGTAGACTAAACCAAGTGGGTCGCAGAAATATTAGATGTAGAAGAATAAAGGCTTCCATCATAAAGTCAAATTGTTTCTTCGTTCACTTTCTTATTTACAGACGGTTCTCAGTGTGATCACCAAAATTGAAATTGTTACTAAAATAGCCGAAAGTGGTGATTTTATATAGTTTCGTTGACACTAAAATATGTCGGCCGTGGATAGATAATTTTTTACAAGAGCCAATATTACGCAACCTGAATTGTTATAGGTATGTTTGATAAAGAAGAGCAGCAACCTGAGAGATGAGACCTGTTAAGTGAACAATCATATTGGTTATAAATTCTATTGTGATTTTTGTACAAAATTAAATTAAACTTAAATTATATAAAATTGATAAGTTTTTAAAATGTCAATATGGTAGTAATCGGGATGGTGGAAGTAGGCCCAAGTATCTAATGTTGAAAATTAGCCGTTTAAAGTTGAAGCCACATAATCATAAATACCTGACTGAATCTCCAATAATTACATTTAGTATCTGAATTTTTGTGGTATATGTTGATTATATAGGGTGATTATTCTGGGTATTATGAAGTTGTTCTTTTTGCAATAAATATGTCCCAGATTGCAGCTGGGAGCACCTGAAGTGAAAAAAAATAGAAGACTCTGAGTTGATCCCTAGTCTAGTCAATATACAATGCATGGCCTTGTTCAGATAGAAGTGGCCAAATATTGTAGTTAGTCGAGTGGTAGAAACACTGGACTCGTAACCAAAAGCTCGCGGGTTCGAAACTTCTCACCAGTCGACTTTTCTGCGATGATCCTCAGCAAGTCATTTATCCCCGATTGCTGGAGTGAACGCGTATCTAAAATGGGTAGATGCTCGATATTATCCTTGGCAGGGCTTAGCAATATTTGGCTCATATTATATATGAGTATCGAAGGTTTAGTATATGCACTGAATAGCTGCCAATAACATTTCATTGTAAAACACATCTGAGAGCCTTTATTGGCTGATACTTGCGGTCTATAAATATTGTACTTTACCTTTATATGCCTCTCCCAATAGTAGTCTGACTAGCCCTGGCAGTCGGTTTATGTGATGTTACTGTGTTTTGTATGCTCCCTGTAAGGTCTCTACAGCACTTACCTCTCGGCCATTTCATCTCATTGTAAAAAATCACCATGTATGTTCAGAGACTTAGAACAGTGTGCGACATATGTTGACTGTCTGTTGGCATGAGGAATCCACAAATTTAGTGATTTTCACTAGTGTTTCTATCACCTTAAGTCACGAAGCTAATCTATTGTGTTAACCACAACATACAGAGGTACGGTAGGTTTCTGTTATGTTGTTTCTTTTTCTGTACATTGGATCATATTTTTGTTTTGTAGGGTATAATATTTGTGACAACCAAAAGCAAGCTTTTCCGTCTGCCCGTACAGAGATGTGATAGATTTAAGACCAGAGTGTGAGTCACCCATCTCCCGATATAAAGTTATTTTATAAAAATGCTTATTACAGGGATCTTTCGAATGTTTCTATGCTCTGTGTTCAGATGCATTATTTTTATATCAACAAAGCATTTAATAATATTTTATTTTTACATATATACCAAAAATATCTCTCAATACCATGAAAGTATCATGTATGGTACTCTGAAATTATTATCTGATAAATACCACAGGATCATATTAGGTATCATGAAACAGCATGATTTAAATACTCAATAAACTGCTGTCACTTAAAGAAGTGTCATATAAAATATTGCTTTAATACATTATCTATAAATTATTTTTTGGTGCATATGAGATTACCGCATATATTTGGCATGTTTTTACAATGTTTTTAAGTTCGATGGGCATATTTCCCCAATGATGTCCTCTGATGTCGAAAGCATTTGCCAGGTTCGAAGTGAATTTGATATAAGGAGATTTTCTCAATTGGATCTTAGTCTCGCTTTGGACAGTTTTCGTCATATGCTCGTTCTTGTCTTGTCTTTGGTTCGCTATAACTATCCTTGGTGATATTGTGATGAAAAAATCCCAGGAAATCGGTACCTAAGTTCCGAGGAACTCGCCATACGAATCGGTCAGCTTGAGACAAGACGAGTCCTTCTCAAAAACAGGTGACTGCCGATCTCAGAGAGAGTCAAGAGGATGGTGTCGTTGCGTCTCGGGTCTCGCTCGCTATACCTATATGTCGGCCCGACCGAAACCGTGCCGCAAATGCAACAACAGTCCAGACAAACCCGCGAAATGCTACAACGCGAGTCACTGTTTTGGCCAAAACAGCGGGGGAACAGACTCCGTGCCTCTAATATGGGGTAGGGCACTATAAGCCTGCTCTGCGCATTGCTCTGACTGCAGATGATCGCCAAATCCGCGTAAACTGGTGCTATTGAACTCTGGGTCACTGGCCGAATGTTTTGTTTACGGATGAGTCGAGATATCGACAGATGTTTACAGATGAGTCGAGATATTGACAGATATTTACAGATGAGTCGAGATATTGACAGATATTTACAGATGAGTCGAGACTTTCTAGACAGACGTCCTCGTGTGTATGTGGAAGGCGAATCGAAGGGTTTGCAGAAGTGAATGTGGTAGAACCGTACCGGTAAGGTGGAGGTTCCCTGGTTGTTTCGGGAGTGATCGATACTCATGGACATATAGATCTTTGTGCCTCCGAGAGCTGTCATTGCTGGTCTACTGTGTAGAAAGGAGATAGAGAAAGTTCGGGCAATAATTTTACCTCGATGGTAGATAGACCTAATGCTCGTAGACACAATGTATTATCCGCCTAGTCGGTCGTTTCCTTGAGAATGATGGAATCGGGAGAATGGACTGGCCTGCACGTTCTCCAGATTCAAATTCGACATCGCATGGAACATGCTTGAGATAGACTAGAGTTAGCGATTCCAAACCGACACTTCCAATCAAATTCCGTCAATGAGCTCAGTAAGGCACTTGTCGTATAACGAGGGAACATTCCCTTAGTCCACTCCCCTAGGCAAATTCATAGTGCGAGAAGGCGTCGTTATTCTGTAATTAATGGTCCAGGTAAATTTATCTCGGCAAATAACATCAACCAGCTATAATTTTGTACAAAAAAATAATAATAGATAGGCCTATCTGTTCCGTATTTTGTAGCGAGGTTCTGCACGACGTTATTTTGTGTTTATTTTTTAACGGCTTTACTTTATTTAAATAAAAAATCATATCGTGTTTAAACAAATTTTGAATAATATGCCTATACATCGTGGGCCCAGATTAAAGAGCTGCATATTTAATATTTCATCTCGTGTTTGACAGACACATAAATTAATACGCGTAAACCGCCAATTTCTATAAAAACATTGAAATATTAGTTACAAATTATTAAAAACCGGCAGTATCGATGTCTCAAATTAGGTATCTCAAACATCAGACAGACGACTTGTTACCACGTAATTGTTGCTGGGTTTCCTCCATATTATCGTTTAATTAGCGTGACCAATAGTTTAAAATGTTCAAGATGTCCTTGCTGAACAGAGCAGCTAGCTTTTTGGCCAATTTCACGCGTGCACAGTTTCCTATAGGATTAACTAAGATAAAAACCCCCGTAACATTTGCATACTATACTCAGTCGATCCGTAATTGTATATTTATACTTTTATCTTTATACATGTATATCTTTGTATATGTTTGTATTCTATGCTATAGATAGATTTAATGCATATTAGATCCCTTCTATATAAGATCTCTTGTATAATAACCCGTTCGTACGTAAGCGTTTTATGGACAATGCAAGGAATTTTTTTGTGGCAAATATTATATTTACTAAAACCTTCTCATTTACGGGAGGAATCCTCTTTGGTCACGTCGTCGGTGTTTTCTTAGCGATCCCACTACTAGATTAGTTAATAAGGTCGTTGGGACAAGAACGATGTAGCCAGTGTTTAACTAATGTATCCTTTAATAACTTGCCCAATCTCCCGGCATTGTGCCACGGAATAAAGGCGATCGTGACGGGAATTGATTCGTATGATTTCTAGACACAAAGCGATTAATTTACTAATGCAGCGAAAAATGGATTTCGTGGTTAACTTATATCTAGCGAGCTACGGCGGCGTGGCGCAGACGATGGTTAGATACCGCCTGTCGTGACCCCAGTTCCCATTGCCCATCGCTCTCGCTGTCCCTAGTCCCAGGAGACTGCTGTCGTCCCCGATAAACCGGTCCTGTCCGTCCGTTCTCGCGATCGGCACGTTTCCACATGGCCCAGTTTTCCACCAGTCGATCTTATCCTGGTCCGTTTTTACACATTGAGATACGCATTACCGTGTTAAACCGCAAGATGAGGTAAGATAGGCACAATTATGGTATTAAGATCTATCTTCATTATGTGTAAACAATACTCTACGATGCCGTATATTTGTTGGAAAATTATCAGTGCAGTAATAATCATACATTCAGCCGTAATAATCATACATTCAGCCGTAATAATCATACATTCAGCCAATTACAGAAAAAGATCGGCTCACATTACCCAGATAATTCAAGTCGTTTTCACATTACTTACCCCATGCAGTATATCCAAAAATATTCCAACAGCGCGCCGTAGTTGTGGCTGATTCAAGGAAGGGCCCGGTGTAACTGTAAACCGCGTCTCTGAAAACACTGATTAATTGGTGTATAGCAAGTTCAAGAAATACCATGATGTCCTTTTAAATATTTCTATTTCCAGTATATTTGCGCTATAATACCATAATTACTAAAAATCGCTCGAGATTTCGTTTTGCGCGCATTTCAAGATCGTTGTGACCATTCTTATTGCGTTTTCCAATCTCACAGAAATCCAAAACGAGTGGGACAAGACTGATCAATGACTTCTCTCAACAAGTCGATCGTTTTAATTTACGCGCGGAGTTAGAATCAGTGAAGCAGGTAACGTCTAAGGCGACCCTCATTAGGCGTCGACTGACCCCTCACCTTCCGTTCCATGCGCTATACATAACACAACGCTGCAATAACGAAATCTGTATTTTGTGTAGTAATATAAAGAGAGTATCTCTAGTGCAGCCTAGATTTCATCTATTGCACCAGGCTTTCCAGAGACCTTTACGTTAACCACTCTGAGAGAAATTCGCTGGTAAACGCCCTTGTTACACGCAGTGCATATCGCCGTATATTCTCAGACATCGCCACTGAATCATCGCATCCATTCCATCAGCAGCTTTTCAGAAACCAATATTGTGTCTGTTGCCAATTGGATATTTCTCTCGGCGGGTTTTATTCATTTTCCGACTATTTCGATATACATATATATAATCCATTTGGTCACTGTTTCAATCACTTCTATGAGTTTTTTGACATTTTAATTTATATTATGGATTTTTTTGGGTTATTACAAAATTGCAATTGATATTCTCCGTATTGCTGCTGTTGTTACGTTTTGACAGTAAACGCGACGTTCTTGTCTGTTTCTTCACTTCTTACGCGTCCTGGTTGGTCTGTCTTGTTGGTCATGTAATAATATCTCAAGCACTGAAAGACGCCCACTCCACTCACAGTTCGAATGTACATCCAATTTTATTTTTAAGGTTTTTCGACCATATCGCTGGCACATTTCTATCAGCGGAGTTTCGGTGCTGTAGCCTGCAACTAGAGTCTGTGTTGCCGCATAATACGACGAGCTGGGACGTGTAACGGCTTTATGGCTAATCCTTCATTAAAGTTTTATTAAATGCTGCAAGAAACGAGCAAAGGTCGGTGTTACAGCACACGGATGTGAGTATTCTCGGCCCGTATGGCCGCTTCACGCCGCAAGATGTACGGGCGGTGTTTTTGTGGGCCGCGTGTGAGAGGTTAATTGCTCCATCAATCACCGGTGGCCGTATCATGCATAGAGAAGCGGGTTTTATGGCGACAGAGGCAATCTGGTGGGAGATCGCTACAAACCGGTGAGTCGGCAAGATGGAGAAAAATACGCTAAACATTAGCGAAAAGATAATCCTCGGATGTGGCAGATATCCGCCGGATTCCGCGGATCTCGCTATGGTTTTATTGAATATAAAATAATAATTACGGGCGTGATTAAACACCGTGTCAGTGTCGCTGACGTGGTCCTGGCGTATACACGTATAATACGACAAACGACAAAATCGAGTTTAAAGAGGATAAACAGAATTCAGGCATCTTGAATCGAAGGCGGAAAACCTAGTTGTTTTTAGGTCACGGACATATTTATATTATTGAATTGATGTAGTACACAGGTGTAAAATACGTGATAAAACCATTGTGGTATAAAACATTTTTACGACTATTTCTGTGCGGATTGCCTGGGATATGGTTATTGATGAAGGTTTTTGGCCCTTTAGAGAGGGGTAAATGGGGAAATTGTTATGACCATCCGAAACGCAACCGCACAGCACGTGTAGTATGTACTATAGTAGCGAGAAGGACGGCGTGTACCGAACTATGTTGACTATGATTCCTATGGATTCACGGAGAAATTTGGTACTGTAGTGCTTGAGGAGCCTTTTCTGTGAGTTTAATGTACAATAATTATTTTACCCTCTGTCTTCGTATGTAAACATCGAAATCCTTCAAAAGTTGCCGGGATAGCCAGAGTGCTTTTCTCTGAATCAGATAACGAGAGAATGATTGAATGATTAATTTTCACGATGTTAATGAACTTTGTTTAATCAAGCTGTGTTTTTATTCTACACCCCAGAGTATTATACGAATTTACATGAAGGTGAACTATTAATGAAAATCAAAACGCCACGCGTTAAGGCTTTTAGCGTGTCGTGATCCAAAGTGACGTTTTATCACTTAATTTCATTATGAGATAAATCACCTAATTTGATTTACGCGGTCCGGTGCATTAACAAGACCTATTCGGTAATTGAAAAGTATTTACGATTTTTGTTTCGTTGTGTATACAGAATTAATAGGCGTTGACGCGTTCATCCTCTGCTTTCCGCATCCTAACGCCTCCCACACGTAATGACTCTGTGATCTTACCCAATAGCTGTCAATGTTCATTTTCAGCGGTCGTTCCAATCGGCCACATTACGCTGCCCACGGTTGTGCGGCTTTTAGACTGCCCAAGTTCATTTTGGTACCGGTCAATTAGGGCTCGGGAGGAGGTAGCGTGCCTTACCCACGTCGCCACGCGCGTCACCCACGGGCACTTAACAACTCGAGCAGATTGCTATTTAACGCGGGCGAGCTCCGACAATCGCGGTGTCGTCACCGCGAGACCGAGTTAGTTCGACATATAGCGACCTCGCAGGTACACCTAATTGCATAAACATTGGACAATACTACGGAGTATACCTTTATAGGACATTAAACACAGTCAACACAGACGAGTTAGTTGCAATTAGCCTGTCTGATTATCAACACTCGAATATACGCCAGGTTAATAATCATGCCCTAGCTGGACGATGTCGCTGTTTACCGTGAATGTCTGCACAATAATCACCAAAGTTCGATGCACTTTCATAGACACCGAAAATTTATTCATTTCCGCTTCGCTCGCTGTAGCACATTTATGGCATAGCCTACACACTATCTATTGAATCATTGATTCCATCAGATTGATATATACTATAATGGTTGGATTCACCAGGCAGGAACACGTAACTGGTTGTATATACCAAACAAGTGGAACTTGAGACTCACGGGTCAAATGCTTCATGTTTTGTCTAAGGTGTCGTTAGTGAGCGGCCGAAATAATTACGGGACATGCGGACCTCGCGTCCGGGACTACGTTTACGAGGTTACGAATCATCTTAAATTTACGTCAAGGTAGCCTTATAATTCCTCTCCACTAGGAAAAGAGAGCTGAAATCACATATTTCTAGGGAGACTTATAAACGCGAGGGTAAAATCGTTCTTGATCTCATAATTATGTCCCTTCAGGGTGCGCTTCTATTCGTGTCTCTAGCTCTCTTAACCAGACTTTACCAAGACCTCAGATAAGGACTTGAGCATGGTGAGGTGAAGCGTCTCTTCAGTACCCGCTATTGTCAGTCTTCGTTTTATCTACCCTTAGAAGGAAGACCCTCCGTTGGCCCTATAAATCACCACCCATCCACGGACTGGCCGCTATAGGTGTAGTTGCACATCAACTCAAATACACCAAGCGGTTAGTTAGGGTGAGCGTTTGACCCGTCATTTTTGGGGCATTTTTCCTCAGCGTTGCCTTTGCCCCAAATTTATCCCCGATGCTTGTTGTCCTGTATAAATCTCATCGCGCACGGTTACAAACGGTCACCAGCCGTAAACAATCACCGACACCAACCGATATCCATTCGTTAGAATCGGGGCTCTCCTATAGCAGGAGTCGGGTACCGCAACGCTAAAAAGTTGACACCAGTCAAATATTATGTTTGGCAAATCCTTTTTGATTTCGAGCATAGATAGAAAGATGTAATAAAACCGGTACAATGATACTGTGTACTGAGCAAATACATTACACAAATTCTCTCGCGACTGTGTCTCTCTTTGTACACGTGATAGATTCGCCCACGCATCCCTCTTCGTACGTCCCATCGGTCATTGTGATTATCGTGTTAAGACGAAATTGAATCGAAAACAGATAATCAAGGACTACAAAGGTATATTTTTTCTCTCTCGGAACTGTCGCCATTATACCCTGTACTCGCGATCTACCACTCGTATGTGTTCTTCTGACATATACACCCTTTTCAAGGCTATGAGCCTCACCTATCTTTTCTCTACGTCAATCTGAGACTTTTACCGTTTTGGGATATTTACGATAAAAATTTTCCCCTTTTTCAATATCAGTACCATTACTCTAAGGTGTGAAATCGGTTATAAAAGTTTATCATTTTCGATTGAAGTAATGCCGTGAATCTATTTCGGTGTAATGGGTCATTAATACCGCAATACGTTTACGTTTCGTGTAAACGAAATGATCGAGGGATTGGCAGATGCGATCTAGCCAGATTTCTCAAGAATAACACCGATTAAATAAAGCTCAATTTCGCTTCTAGACCGACGGCTAACATAAGGTTACATTATGCACGCTAAGATTTGGGGGATGGGCCCGTGGTGTCAGGTATTACGGTTGATTAGAGCGCTGTCTGTTACGACACCGCTCATTGGCTGGCGCAACAAGCGAGACACTCCCTATTGGACGAGGCGGTTTCCAATCAATAAACGCCCGTTATATTAGACAGCACTTTATAATTTACGGAATGAAGGAAGCGGACAAACATTTTTCGCTGCCTAATTAAGCGAATAAATATATGAACTCAAATAAACTGGATTTTGTGATTCTCTGCAAAAGCTACGCGGCAAATATGACAATGCAGACCGGAATGCAACCACACAACGATGCCGGGAGTAGCGCCTATACATCCCCTAACCTCTCTCGCCGAGACAGCCACTCGCCTGCCAAAACAGGTAGATTGTACAAAATATGTATAACAATACTACTAAGTTCTTAGTGATATATTAATGTAAAGCTCTTTACTGAAGAAAAACGATTGATGCGAATTTACGTTATTTTCGATTTTCTTTTCGAAATAACAATGCCATTGTTACCAATAATTCTTGTTACCGTTACCACCTCCGCGTTATTATTATCGTTGAAATTGACATCAAATTGGACATGTATGAAATCATCGCTTATCCCATATCGTAATGTATTGCCTTACTCTTAGACAAGCAAAATTCCGTGAAAAATAATAATAAAAAATATTTTATAATTGCGTACAATTATTTAAACGTTATAAGCATGAAATACCGATATTATCCACTATTTTATTGCTCTCTTAGCGAGGAAAACCGCTACAATACATCTTGTTTTCTTTGTCAATACATAGACAATAGCTTTTTTCAATTGATATTTAAAAAATGCAATTTTCTATATCAAGAAGTCATCGCTTGTGAGTTTGTTCATCTTTAAAATATTATTCATAAAATACCCATAGCGAGATTCACCCAATGTGTATGTGTATACCTTGTGTATGTGAAAGTTGGTGTCTCGATAAGTTTATTGATTTATTTAATCAGTCTTTAAGGTGTTACGCCGATTCTCTCCCTTTATAACACGAACCGCTTACTAAACAATAGTTTTTGGTTAGTCTTCTTTCAAGTTAACAGTCAATTTGTATCAAATACCATCTGTTTAATCCGAATATGTCTATTCGCGTATTAACGAAACTATGTCCAAAATAACTCGCCGCGGCAAATGGGGATTTTAAGTGCGGTAGATACCTTATTTTTATAACAAATCAACCGGCGATTAAAATATAAATTTTGGTTAAACAAATCGTCTGACTTTTTATGAAATGAATAAAATGGAATTTATTTGTTCAAAGTGTACTTATTTCAGAGCTGTCAAACACACTTTACATGAAACAGTAGCCTAATGGTCTAAGACTATAATGTAATTACTTAAATTATATAAAATTAACATCCAACAGTACACAGGTAATACAGATCAATGTTAAATAAAAACTATGTACATTTACAGTGAGCCTAAAATAGATAACAATGTTGAATAATACAGTGGAAAGTAGAACAAATATCGAAAAAAGGAAATCATATTCCACTAAATGTATATACCATTAATGTGTTTTATATAAAAATCAGCGATTTCAAACTGATTGTTCAGGTTTTTTCAGTGTTCTTCACACGTTTCAAATAGGCTCAATGGGCTATAAGTATGAATTTGACCGAATTTGTAAGGTTTATGTAAGTTTATCATACATTTTGTAAAAAAAAAAATAATTTTTTTTCCCGTGCAGGTGTGTTTAGTCTATACACACCTCTAGGGCGGCAAATTTATTTATTTCGCTATAGACAATTATTATACTATTGACATTTCAAGCGACTACATTATATAAAAAAATATTAATTGCAAATAATAGTAGAAATGAAAATGTTAAAATCTTGCATTATCACAAAAAAAAATATATATATATAATGATGACAATGAAAAATTGCTGTCATTTTAATTTGTATTTTGCACAGTATTATGGAAAAGCCGCCAGTATAAGAATTTAAATAATTTCTCTTTTATTTTATGAAATATTTATTTTTCTATATATTCTGTATACTATACACATGAGTGTAAGTTTTGAAACTGTTGTGGACTATTTCGCAAACGAAAATAAAACATATTGAAACTAAGCAATTTCACTCAAAATATAATTTATTAATTTTTTTTGGACAGAGTTTTCGTATACGATTTGTGCATCATTGTGATTATAAATGATACCGTATATACAGGATGTTACACTTTCCATCGTCATCCCGTTGACTTCCACCAAGCAAACCTTTCCGGTCACAGTCAGACACCGAATTAATGTTAGGCTACATAAAATTCGTTCGTTTTTACGCCACGAAATCGCGGTCTTCAGCCACTAAAAGGGACCACATTATCACGTGATTCGGGCACATCTACAAAATTGGGGCCTCGGGTTAAAAATATAGGGCCGTATAGTGACCGAAATGTGATAGTATTTTTATCCTAATGTCTCCGAATTACGATCCCAAAAAGTCACCGCATAGCGTGCCAGATGTCATCCAATAACAACCGCCATGTCATCGCCAAATGGTCCTTATGTCACCGATATGCCGAACTACGTCTACCGTAGAGCATCATCATCATAATTATTTCCATTTTTAATATTTTTCTTATGAAAACATCCGAGTTGATCGAAATAACAGACTTTTGATCACCCTTTCAAAACCGTGCCTGCACCATCGGCGTGTTTTCATAATTATTACATGCGTGTATATTATTTTACCGGCTTTAATGACGTTATAATGTATGTTAGCCTACCATATAACATTTAATTTCGAACGTGGATCTCAGACGGTGTTTTAAAGACGTTCAGAGAACGATGGCGCGGCCTATATTACCACCAATTACTGCCGGGCGAGGTGAAATCGATCAACGTAAAATGTGTAACCGGTTGCTTCTTGGTGTTTGCCCAGTGTAGAGTGCGGCGTTATTAAATATACGAGTGCTTTGGTTAGCAGGAGAAGTATTTCTGCTACAGTCTGTTGGCAGAAGGATTATGATAAGGCTCGCGAACTTTGCCGGTGTTGACTCTCCGTTTACGTGCGACTGGTTTATACCTAAGAATCGCGACGACTAATTGATAATATCCAGGTAGCGTGACCTCATTTGTGTTGCGTGACCTCAGCATGTACGGCGAGTTCGTCTGTCTGGTCAACGGTGGTAGAACCTTTTAATGATACGTTATCTCAACAAACTCAGTAATACTAAGTTCTACCTGAACATCTACCTCGCATCTTAAATGTTGAGCAATTTCATTCTATATATGTGAAGAAGCATATTACATATATGCGAAAGCTCGTTTATGAATCAATCCAATTAGTCTTAAAAGGTGTTAACCTTGTATTTTTTCAATATGTTTATAGTTGGCGGCAGTTGAATATATATAATTTCTATATTGCGTTTATATATTATTAAATATAGCACATGAGTGTTTTGGCCGCAATGTTAATGCTTCTTTTTGGATGCCTCCAAATCCTCCATTAGGGTGAACCATTGGACCCTACTCGAAGTTTTAATTGATAAGAAAGTGCCTTATTCAGTATTCAAATTGTTATATACTGCTACAAAAATACAAGATATGACAAGACAATATTGCAGAGTTTTATTTTTCGGTTAGCAACAGAGTAAAACAAGGTGGAATACTGTCGCCAAAGTTATTTTTGCTGCCTGCATCGCTAAATTGAGTTCCATTTTATCCGAACAAAAAGGAGGTGTTTGTAATAAAAAAAACCACTCAACCACTTGTTCTATGTGGACATATGCTTTTCCCAGTCCTTTTGCGAGTGACATGCAAGATCTTTTTAACGTGATTTGCAAATTCGCGAGTGAACATATTAAATTACATTGCGACAAATCTGTTCCTTTACTGTTCAAATCAAAGGACAGTACATTGAAATGTAGGGCGAGATTGTAAACTTCTTTGGGTGACAGTGTCTTAAACTATGTGGACAAATATCGATACTGAGATATGACTATCTCCGATGACTGTCTTGACTATAATGACATTAGAAGGGAAATAGGGTCATCACCTGTACGTGCCGATAATTTTATTCTATGTTTTATTCAGCGTACATCGTTAGTTAAGCAGAGATCATTTCTTGCTTATTGTTGAAATCTCTATGGGGCACAACTATGTGGCAGCTACCACAAGGTCGTGTGTGAAAAATTAAGGCATCTTACAATAAAGCAATTGGGGCAAGGTGGTGTAAGCGCAGAATGTGTGCGGTTAGATATTCCCGCTTTTGATGTATTACGCCATCAGATATATTACAATATAACATTACAATCGCCTTAAAAATCGCCCAATCCGTTTGTAAATGTAGTGATGAACTATGACTTGCTTTGCGGGTCCACTATTAGTACCCAAGTATACTGCGTTCCATAAACGACACGTATTTATGTTCTGATATAATTATGTACGTGCAGGTCCAGTAAATCCCCGTTCTCTCGTTATCATTGGGTCTAGTCAAATTCAATGGTGTTAAGCGGGGTGGTGGGAGATCGAGGTGTGGCGGATGGTGACATGAATAAGTTAGGAGATCGGGAGTTAGGAATTTTAGAATTTTGTTGCGGGAAGCAGGGTTGGCGAGAAAACGAAGGGCGGGTAATCGGAGGTCTAAT
>WURV02152436.1:0-17092 GCA_011762755.2 Epimenia babai
GGGTATAGGTTTTTCCTGTGCATTTCTCTCCAGCTATTTATAGAACCACATTGGCTATCCTAATTACCATCACATATTTTTTTATTGTTATCGATGTTGATTGTTCTTCTTTGATGAAACTAAATCGCCATTTTGTTTATGATAGGCGTTACATCTAAGTAACTTATTGTTCGAGCTAGCTCGGAATTTCTTTCGGGCGAAATAAAAAACATTGGCATGTGAAACAAAACATCTCAAAGTATTATGGTAATTCTAAAACAAATGAAAATAGTATAAAATACGTTGTTTTAGTAGCGATTTAGTCGACGCGCTTGGCGTCTGCCACTGATACTATTAATAAAATTAATAACTTGCGAATTTGGATAATGCGATAAATGGAGACGAGAGCCCATTCAGTCCGTCACTGGGACTTGAACGGTTTGAATTTTTCGATGTGACTAACGCGTCAACAAAAGCATCTATATTGCGCTACGAAAGCCGATTTTTTTATGCGGGAGTATTCTCTACGAATAGAGCACGCTGTCAGATTCGTGACTGATGTGCTGTATAAGTTCAACAGACGAAACTTGAGTCTAGACTTGTCTGTTGATGTTGAACGAGGACCAATAAAGTAGATCAACGATTGCATAACGGGCCGAGGACCCTCAGAGTTTTTTGTTCGAGTAAAGTACATTCGACTGACGGCTAGGATTACCCTAAATAAAATAAACTGTATTTCGTTGCTTCAACAATGAACACGCCGCGTGCTTGTCTTTTTTTGCTTCACCCGTTTTGGCGAGCGCATGAACACGGGCACGTGCGTACCAAATATGACCGCTTTTATATCTTGCCGTACGATATTCCGTGGGTCCCTGTGGCCAGTTGTACCACCTGCCCAATACCGCCGCCTACGGATAAGTGCGGCGAGGGTCGACAATTTCTATTCGACGTACTGTATTCCCTTTTCGCCGACCACCCGAATTTGTCCGTATTCGCCTATAGTGGTCAAAGCCGACTTGTTGATAATATCGGAATGGCTCATTATGGAAAACAGTGTTGGCCTCATAAAATACAGTGTAGAAAGTTTTCTTCTGTAACTCAGTTGATAGACTTCCAGACGGATTATTTGGAGGTCTTCGGTTCGGGCCTCACGAAAGACACGGTTTTCTGTGCATCCCGGTTTGATGTTTCAACAACAGACAACTATGGCAACGTTCGATTAATGTTACCTTAAACCGATTACAACCAAACCTTCCCAAGCGGTCATGCTTGAGAAAGTTTGGTTGTAATCGTTTTAAGGGGGGAGTTGTATGTATTAAGGGGTTGGGCATGTATTTAGGGGGAAGCTGTCTTGGCGGTGACTTCTAATTCCTTACCGCCCTTATATTCAATATAAAATCCAATATCAGAAGTTACGGCACTAAAAGCTACCTGGTGAGGTAAAATTTATGTGCAAAAAATAACCTATTAATCATCGATCTTATGGCGTGATAAGATTTAATGTCCGTCCGAGGGATAATATATTCATATAAATCTACATAATCGTGTGGTGACCAGTGACTATTTGTCTAATCGTGCGGAAAACGCTGCAGATGACACCGACGGTGCATCCGCAGATGGTTTGTTGCTCGTTACTAAAAAACACTAATCGCGACACGAAATAATCATTTGGGAATTCACGGACAATGTCGAGTTATACCTGGAGGATATCAAAATCGGCTCGGTGAAGAAAATAAAGTGAAGCGAATACAATGTATTGCGTACGTTGTTTATAAATGATAAAAAACAAAAGAATTATGTGTTATTTTCCAGAACACCGAGACAACCAGAATGTCTTTATATTTTCATTATGTCTAGGCGTGATAGAGGACGAATTCCACCCAGAGTCGTAGCCAAACACCTCTGAAAAATCTGCCGACTTTCTGGGATAAATCCAACTTAGGTACAGCAGTAAACACGTAAAACTCTACCGATAGCTAATATACAACGTACCGATAGGTAACTGGGATAGTAGCTCGACAATTATTATAGTTTTTATAATTACTAATAATAAAGATAGAGGTGTGGGTTGCCGTGTTAGCCATGTCGTAAATACGAAAATACAAAGGTAACGCCTTGTTGACTAACTATATAAGGATTAACACGAGCTTTCGTATATCAAGTATACTTTATCAGGTGCAATTACGTCATTGCACCTGATTAGGTATACTTGATATACGAAAGCTCGTGTTAATCCCTATATGGTTAGCCAACAAGGTGTGACCTTTGTATTTTCGTAATAATAAAGATATATTATGTATACGAGTATATACGGTACATTAACGTTTAGTCTTTGGGGCGAGCATCGCACCTAAAATAAGTCATTGTTATTGAATGGTTGGTTAATTGAAATGAACGAGTCGCATTTGGTCGACCGACCGAAATTTGGCTGCAGATGTTGACCAGTCTGTTACTCTCAGAAATATTTAATAAACTTTATTTTTCGTTTCATGGGCCTGAAAGTCTAATATTTTGGCAAATCTCAAAATTTTATCGAGCGTAACAATCCGATGTTGATGAAGTTCCACAGCTGGATAGGAAGATGTTTTAATCCGTTTCTGTTATGCCAATTAGAAAGAAGAATAGCTTAACTGACATTGAGACGTGTGTTGAATTACGAGGAGTCAACACCATAAACTATCGTGGCAGTTAATGACTTCGTTCATCTGTCTAATGTAATCAGCGAGTCAGATTTTGCGATTAATGTGGAGCAGAAGGGTGTTTAAACCGTCCCGGGGGTCAACAGATATCAGCAGCACCCAGCGGTCACGTCCGGTCTGGATTAAACTTGTCCGCATTCTGATATAATTAAATCTACGTGCGTTAATCTGCGTTCTAAGTTTGAAAGTTGGGTATATGTGGGTAATTAATCGTGCTGCGTCGATTAAAGATGGCGACTGACAAGCGCTGCGATGACGTAATGTACGCAATTATCACGTGGTCTCCATGATTGGTGGTGAAAGACGCTGAGGAGTGACGGACAACCGCAGCGGTGACGAGTATGTTCGTGTCGCGACCATACACCTTCGTTGCCAAATGGCGATTCACAATCATTTATTGAGAGGCAACAGATGTACTGTCCAGAAACTCTCTATGATTATATTCTGTCTACATCAGAACATGAGGATGCAATTGCTTGTAAGTAATCACCACTGAACAGTTTTTGCAACACCTCGCTTCGTCGACAAATGTTCTATAACAACATAATTATATTCTCTCATACTAAATACGTTCTGGCATACCAAACGCTATTATTAGTATTCTTATTCTTATTCAAACCACATTATCGTGGGCTATTATTTAACTACCATTGTATTATTGTGTTATTTTTCTTTTATTCAGGCTGACATAATTCGTGTTATAATTGTTATTATTTTATCCTTTCTTTTCATTGTTATAATGACTATATTCATACCGCTGTACTTATGCTATATAAATGCATGTTTTACTTATCCTCACTCATTCACCTGAAGAAGCATTCCTTGTGTTTGCGAAAGCTCGTGTTTCAATCACCTTTTGTTAGTCTCATTAGGTCCTACAGTCTTTTCCTTGTTCTTTACGTACGTAGACTGACACGGCTACCCCCGCGTGTTCTGTCATAATGGTACGACATTTTTTCGTGAACGAGTTATAAAAGATCACCTAATGAAGCATAATTCGTAAACAAAATCCCACGATCAATAGAACTAGTTAGTCATTACAAAAGGCGTTGCCGTTCATCCGATGAATCTTGTCAAAAAAGAAGAAAATTAATATAGGCTTTCTCTTTGACATCGCGGGAGCAAATATCGGAGTACATTGTTACATTTAGAATTGGTAATTTCCACCGTATTGTTATGGATGGCCTTTGTGCAGTTATATTGTGTCTCAATGCGTTTTTACCTTCGTTTGTCTACCTAATCCGGACACAATACCACCGCGACATGTGACGTTGACATATTGGTGGCATTTTGCTATCGCAAATCACTCGTATTGTAATAACAACGCGTCACTTCCGATTGATTCAAATTGATCTTCTGGTTATCGATTGACAAGTAAAATCTCTAGTGGAACAATTCTTGTTTTCTTAAAAAAAAAAACACGTCGATCTACAGATTGCTGGCACGCGCATTCACATGCACACATATGTGGAGACGGTGGCAATGCAGCGTTCGCGTTCATCGCCATTGTTTTCTCCCGATCTAACAGAGTCGCCCTTTCAACAAACAAGCGCCGGCTTGCGCGTAACTACTGCCGGCCCTCTTGCCACACCAGCTGACGTGCTTCCATTGCAGTTTTGATCAAAGGGTTTTAATACAGTTTGTCCTACCCGCCTGATACCGGATTCGCACTTCATCTTGGAAATGGATAGAAAAAACAGTAAAGAGACATTTACAGGTCCTTTACTGACACAATAACATCCTTTTTGAAATGTGGGTTGCTGTGTTAGCAAAACTGAATAATACAATAAGTGAAAGTGAAACCCATAAGTGAAAGTGAAACCCCTTTTTATTCATCGACATACGTATTACGACTGGCTTTCGAATAAAGCGTATTACATTCGGACGCTTCATATCTTTGACGGATGATATGCTATTGTCGAGGGTATTGTATCTGCGCTAAATATAACTGCCATACACGTTCGTTGTCAACCGCATCCGAGAGCCTCGACTGTACTTGACCTTTACAGGGGTTATAATTATTTGACACTTCGATAATAGCCTACCTCACGAAGTAATGAAATGAAATGAAATTTCATTGATATATAGTGCCCTTTTAACATGTGGCTATCAAAGACACTTTACAAATTTATGGTTACTATGATTAGCTAGAAGCACAAGGAATACAACAGGTAAACTATACGAAAGCTCGTTTCGATACACATCTCATTTATTATCGTCATTTTCGTGCTCTGGTGATACTCGGTTTCAAAAAAAGAAGTTTCATGAGGCTTTCGTAATGTACCTGTCTGGATACTATAGGGAAATGCACAGATAAAACCCACACCCCGCTTAGTAGAGGTTGTAGGTTCGTGTCCCACCAGAGGTGTATATTTTTCCTGCGCATTCCTCTCAAGTTATTCAGACGACCACGATTCCTGCCCCTATTAATAATCCGGATATTGTATTAGCCCTTTCCACTTAGAATAAACATCATGCAGACAATTGCTCTGCCAACTGACACCTTTACGACACTGCACGTCGACTATGATTAGATTTTTACTAAAAAAATATCACCATTAATTGATTTTTGGACATTGCAGCTTTAAAATCTAATTTCGACCAGTTTGGAGTGGAGAATATTACTCAGCGATTCATGGAACGATTTCGAGTCGTCAGCGCGCATGCGCTTCAACATTTTTTTCAAGTCAGAGCGACATTATTTTGATAAGCATGGAGGGGGGGGGTGACGTGTAACTTTAGTTATTTTTTCTCATCTTATATTTTGTTTTTATGGTGGAATCAAAGGGCGATAAATCCTTTCGCGGACATTGCAACACAAATGGTCGATAAAAAAGAAAAATACATCCCAGAGTGACATCTCAAAATCTGGGTAGGTACGAGGTAGAATTTATCATTTATATAAAGACCCCCACGTGCAACACAGCACTACCTTTTGTGTGTTATGGCACTCGAAACACGCACGATGAAAACGCACAGGGTGACTCAGAATAGTGTCGGAATAGTCTAGATTTATGCGATGTAAACGGTAAAACAAGTTAATTATAAGCAAGTTGGACTTCCCATGCTCGCACATTCGAAAGAAACTGGTTGCGCGTTCCCGTGGTTATTCTACCGCGTCGTTAGGAACCGAAAAGCGCGTTCGATCGTACCGTTTAGCTTTAATGGATAGGCCCGAACGCGTTGTAAATTTTTCTTGTGATTGGTCAATAATAATAGAGTTAAGGAATGTCGCCTGCGCTCGACATGGCGTCAATTATCGATCGTTGCATGTCGCAGGTACGCGGAGCTGTGCCAATAATGCGATCAGGTACGCCGCTACACCGTTCGCGCAAGTAGCAACGCTCGTCTCTGAAGTTGCCGACGAACTGAGCCACTCCGCTTCTGTCGTGGTCAGACGATCGATTTTGAACGTCGTGAACTCATCGTTTTCACGTCATTGTTACAGCGTTACATTGTTCTAGAAATACATAAATTTCCTAACGATTAATTATACATTTTACTTCGTCTATAACACCGATTTAGTGTTTATATCTTAAATACAGCGCATTTTTACAGTCCTAGGACATTATTCCAGTGATATTCCGGGTACCTAAAGGTAAGATATTGCGTAACGTTTTCACCATGGTGGTATTTTTGAACAACTTATATTAACTGTCAAGTCAAACTTCATCGATCAAATTTCACCAGATATAATCGCCTGCGGAAGCTCGGGTTTATATTTACCTGGGTATATCAAGTGTTACATTCATCATTTATCACCTGACCAGTTTCTAACACTTCTGTTTCTTTTTCGTGTCATTTATTAAACGACGCTTACATGCTGTTGAAATAGTCAGTTTAGAAACCATCGCTGGAAGTTTATGCGGCGTGTTGTTGGGTTTAAATGTGTTCCCAGTGTACTTTTAGTTAGCGAACAGCCACTCGATTCATTTGGTCGACTTAAGTGTAAATAACTCCGAAACTTTGATATTAAATTAATCGGTAGTAAGCCGGGTGGCTAAATACAATACGCGCGAATTTTTTGCTCATGCGCGAGCGTTAGCTCCCCCTGTGAAAATGTTACGTTGTAAAGTGTCATTTGGCAAGCTGTGTAGACGGTACGCAGGACACTTTTGCGTCGATGTTGTTGAAATGATCGTAAATGTGGGTCGAATGAAGATATCGAACCCGACATTCCAGCGGTGAATAACACCGCATGATCGTAAGCCGGTATGCTATGGCAAGCTACGGTTGGCCGTATGAATAGAAACAATTCCAGTGGTGGGCGCGCTGTTTATGATTCCTGAAGAATTTACGAGTCAATCAACTCATTCGGTTTCTACAAGTTGAGTCTTGTCGGTTTACGCTATTCCTATTGAATACTACCGTAGTATTTTTATTGATCTATCGACGCCACCTTAACGCTCATTGGAGGACAGTTATCGGTAAAACGACGAAATTAGCCAACCGCCTGTGCACGAAATAACGGAGTTACGTTCACAGCCTTTGCGGGTTATGAGTTGATACGGACACGATTCCGGTGACGTCAGGGAAATTATTGGATAGACTTCTTTGTAGTCGATAATAAGCCTTATCGAAATGCCATTATATTCAGTATTATTTCAAATAAGCGAGTATGTGGTATAATGGGTTTGGTACCAAAATAATTAACAATCAAACCCATATGCTGAAGACTGGAGATACGTTAAACTTTTTTACGAATTGTTATTACAACATGAAAATAACAACAACATAGGACACTATGTGTCTACAAACACCTTTCGAGCGGCATTCACCGACGAAATATTCGTATTGTCTATTGTTAGATACCTCCACCTCTATGAGGCCAAATATTAACAGATCTCTAACATTAACATTATCATTGCTCTAACAACATTACTGTCAGTGCGAAAAGTACTTCCGGGTTAATCGTAAAAATAGCGCCACCTACTGGAGATAGTACTCCCGCAACCCAAAAACGTGTTCTTATAAGAGGACATCACTCTAGTTAAACGTCATTTACCGGGTTTTGATTAACGCCCCTTGCCCGTATCGGCATACTAGCTGTTAACCCGTTTGTCTACGCCGACATAGCTACTCTCATTTTCATTCATAATTACTGTACTAGTATTTCGAAACCCCGCGTAAAGACTTTCGCTTTAGCTGTGTCGCCAAAATCTATTTATAGGAACGACTTTCGGCAACCAATGATTTCTCAGTAAGCGATCAATAAAAGTTAGACACGAACATATTACGGAGGTGTTATTTATTCGTTCCATCGGGTGTTTATCGGAATGTAATTCAATAAGTTGATTATAGTTACTATAATTCAACAACCTTGCGGTATTCAGTATAAGTTATGTCGTTATTATTAATTCAGTTAAACAATTATCAACGTTAATTATATATATTTTTTCTAGCTGCATTACTGCGATCATTCCTCTCTGGAGCTCTACTGTCAATTCTTATGCGATCGCGTATTGTAGTAAAATTCAAAGTAAAAAATAGAAAATCGCATCTGCCGCTGACGATTGTGGGCGGGACATCCCAGTTTCATCCAACCAATAGGAGCCCGACAACTTACCGTCTGCAAAGGAATTTGACATTTCACGGAGCAGCTGGTTCGACGTCACACTGTGCAGCTCATGCATATTCATTTGGTGATCGCCCTCGTGACTGGCTATGAAGAAAGACAATAATCTCCGTACACATAAAAACCCGGTGTCCGAAATTTCGGACCATTCTACCGCAGTGACCAGTGCTTCGTACCATCGATCTTATTTTAACATTTTTATACTGTTTCGGTCAAAATTATAACTTCTTTCGCGAATACGATTTTCCTTTTGGCTTTGTCGCGCATGCGCAAAAGGTTCATTCATTGGCGGCAGTATAAAAGGAGAGCGCAATTTTAAGCGGATTGTTGGCCGGCGGTTAGCGTCAAGACATCTCCGAGTGACAAATTTCTTCTCCGCAAGATCTCAGAAGCTCGCGACCTGTGAATGACCGCTTAAAATACCCCGGCCAAACCACGTAAGAACAGCTCTAAGTTCGCAAAACACTAAAGAATCAAACAGGGAAAGTATAAACTCATTCATTGAGTTTGCGTTGAATCAGTAAAAGTCAACGTTTCGTTCTAAGGACCAATCGTCCCCAGGCCGACCTAATGGCCGAGAGCGTGGAAAACGTGGAGCTTATGTGTTGCGAATCGGAATGCATCAAGCGTGCCTACAACGATCCCGTGTTATTAAACGACGATAGAGTCTTGGGTAATTTGTTAGCAACCGAGGACCGATATGTACCGACTTCTCTCTACTTCAAATATGTCCAAACCGATATACAACCGTGCATGAGGAAGATGGTCGCGCAATGGATGTTGGAGGTAAGATGCCTTTTAGTTTTATTTGAAACATTCTATCGTAAGACATATAGTGCTTAGTAGCCGATGCAATTACTAAACATAGAATATTGCAGTTTTTTTGTACCTATATTATGTTTTCTGTACTTATTATTCTGTACCTACTATAGCCTATACATTTAGATTTATATATGGCACAAAGAAATCCCTTGAGTTCAATATCTGTACAATGATTGCATACTCTGCTTTTGTATGTGAAACTGAAAAGGTTTATTCCCTGAATGTATCGGGACCGACTTAAGAGAATGACAAAATCTATTGGATTTTATGTCATAAAATAAATATTCAATATATATTCATTATGTCAGTGAAGTATGATAAAACATGTTTGTATCATTAGTAATATAAAGTTCCATAAATTACATCAAAGTATTAATACTACCTACGTCTGTGAAGTGCTCAATCCTTTTTTTTGGCTAACCAGTTACTTCCTAATGCACAGTTATATAGTATCTAGGTAGCACATACAAAACGACATTGAACCATTGAATACTACTACTAAAAAATCATCATTTTTATTATGAAAGTTGGAACATTGTCGGATCTTTTCCTATTAATATGTAACAAGCTGCAATTTTTACGAATTAATACGAATCCATTGCGTGGATCTGGCTATTAATGGCGGGAAAGCGGGACTCTCGGCTAATATTCCGATTGTTATTTAGGTCAACAATCAGTTATTTAGGTCAACAATCAATAGTTACCCTGGTCCCATAATTAGCTGTTACATACCCACGTACCTTTCACATATCGTTAGGCAAGTATTTGCACATCAAAGATAACGTTACAGGTGTTCCTATCAAGTAGTCTTATCCATAGAAATGGCATTTTTAATAATCTATTCACTTACACGCATTTCTCATTTGGGTTGGTCAAATCTATATTAAAACCACCTAACAATAATGGAACTAAACTTCCGATAAAATGATGGTGGCTTACCACCCCCTGTTATAGAGCTGCCACCCCCTATAAGTCATAGAGCTGCCACCCCCTGTAAGTTTTAGAGCTACCACCCCCTGTAAGTTATAGAGCTACCACCCCCTGTAAGTTTTAGAGCTACCACCCCCTGTAAGTTATAGAGCTGCCACCCCCTGTAACCTATAGAGCTGCCACCCCTGTAAGTTTTAGAGCTACCACCCCCTGTAAGTTATAGAGCTGCCACCCCCTGTAAGTTGTAGAGCTGCCACCCCCTGTAAGTTATAGAGCTGCCACTCCCTGTAAGTTATAGAGCTGCCACTCCCTGTAAGTTATAGAGCTGCCAAGTCGTAACAATCCGTCATTCACCAAGCTGCACAAACGGCTTTAAAATGCGGGCTATGAATGCCTTATTTACTTTTTTACTTTATAATTTCATACTTTCATACTTCATATTTAGCTAATAGAAACAGTAACAATATATATTGGTATATACTGTATAGAGGTATATACAGTTCCTGATAAGAATTACCGACAGGCATTCATTTCTATTTCATCCGATTTCAATTCATTTCGACGTATTTCTACCCACACTGTAGTAACCTCCCCGTCCCGTGATCTTTGGTCACTTCTGTTTGTAATACGGCTACCGCCACTATAGCTCGTAGGACCACCGACCTTCAATGACCTTGACACATTAAGCAGGCACGGTTTAATCTCGCGCTATCCAATTTCCTGCTCTCGTACATTCCTACGTACACGTTACGTAACCGCTTCGATTATTCAGCCCGGGTCAACCTATAAACAATCCCCTATTGTACGCGCGGCGTTATCCCGCTACCCGCTACGTAGCTAGCTATCTACCCAGACACATGGCCACGCGCAAACCCGCGCGCGCTGCCGACTAAACCACAATCGTTCGATCGTTCGGTGTCGCGTTACGCAGCCACCGTTAACCCGCCGTTTCAACAACATCCTTGATGGCTACCGAGATTACGTCTACCCGTACCAGTCGTCGTAACATTCACAACAATCGCCGTAACATTCACAACAATCGCCGTTTATCGCAACCTCAACTCGACAATAGTGCAACCTTGAATGGCAATTTTTATGAATCGACATCTAAAACTCATTTCAGTTTCGCCTTCTTCAACTGTTCATCCTAGATTTCACCACACATACTTGGTGTTAACCCTTTCCACACTGACATCTGTATTACACATTACTATAGCAATACAACCTTGTAACAACAGCGTGATGAGGGTTAATTCGCAGATTTCAACATATTCATTCCTGTTTGTTTTTCAATTTTCCAATTTCCATTTATGATTTTGCAACTTATTCATATTCATCAAAAAAATTAAATTTTAACTTTTCATCAAGATGGTTCCAGAAAAAATAAATATCAGTGTATTGTTTTTTCACACAGTACATGCCAGAAGTATTCAAATAATAGCTTTTTCACAATTGAATATATATTCAGATATATAAGACTGTAAATCATTCTTGATCATTCTAGATCATCCTAGATCATTCTCCGCTAAATACTATAGATTATTTGTGGTTTCAAATATTCCCACATCACTTACTCATTTTAGTTGTGTTCGCTAATCTTAACAAACATAAGCCGACAAAGGCATTACCCAAGATGCAACAGACGCAACATGATGCTAAATCCATACGAAAAGCGTTAAAAATTTGCATAACAAGAAACCAATACCAAATTGAAAAGGGTTTAATTTTTCCACGGCTAATCCAGTGTCATTAGCGGTATCCACGGGAATGAAATAAGATTGCATCGTTGCGTGTTGGTCCTGACTGAGCTTTGAGTTCATTTAGACAATAAAACAAAGTAGCATCTAGCGTCGGTTGATGAAGTTAGATACGATGTAGATTAAATGTATTTAATTAATCAACGACTGAGAACTAAACTATAATTGATGGCATTTGTACACGACGAAGGGTTTTTGTTCCTTGAAATAATCTATTTAAGGATCTGAATACGAGATACAACAGTAATTTATGGTCGTGTTGCATAATGCATCATACTGCACACGTAATGCGACTGTGATGGTACACGATTTTTCATCGTTTAATTATTTTTATCGTGTAAGATGTCTTGCAAGAAAACTGCATGTTTATAATAAAGTTGGAGGACAACACCTTTTAAGACTAACTATAATTTATTTCGCGAGCTTTCGAATATAAATATTCTTTATCGAGTGATGATCACTTGGTAAAGAATATTTATATTCGAAAGCTTATAGTTAGTCTTAAAAGGCGTTGTCCTTCGATTCCTTATTTATCAACAGACTAACGCGGCTATCCCCACAGTTATCCCTAAGTTAGAACCTCCCCTAAATTAGACAGAAAAAGTATTCACGCAATTTTTCAGCTTTTAGCTTTTTAGTATAACCGCTAGAAAAACCGAATTGTGAGGGCGGCACCTAACGAAATTTCTGTTTTTTAGTGATTTTTCTTACATTAGATTTTATATTTAGTAATGTAGAGTAGAATATAGTCCATCAGTCTTGTAAATATAACAGCCATAAAACCAGCTATTTAGAATAACTCAAATACATAAAAACATTAAGGAATATAAAGGAGATTTTAATGTAATGAATTTTAGTTATTGGGCTGAGTATTAAATTAGATTTATTGTTACTTATGTGTCTTTAGCAATGTATTCTGGGTATAGCAATAATACACTATTGCCTATTGGTCTTTTGTTCCAAATATGTCGTCATTCAGCTACAAAGCCAGACTGCGTCATTTGCATTTTTTGTTTTGTAAATTATACTTTTCACGTCAAACTTTCTTTAATGAGCGAGGAGTTCGATATTGAAAAAATTGCCTTGTGCTATGGGAGGGCCAGACATTCTCCAGGGTCCCGGGCGTCCATATTCAAATAAATGCACCATGCTATTGGCTGGCCAGACATTCTGCCAGATCTCGACCTTCCATATTCAAATATTGCACCATGCTATTGGAGGGCCAGACATTCTGCCAGATCTCGACCTTCCATATTCAAATATTGCACCATGCTATTGGAGGGCCAGAGTTTCTGCCAGGTCCCGGGCGTCCATATTCAAATAAATGCACCATGATACCGGAAGTCGTATCTATTCCCACAATAAAAAGTAGCGCGATGATGCGTGTCAGACCCGTCATCGTACGGTACCGCGTGTTCACAGGTCTGTGAAGAGCAGCGATGCGAGGAGGATGTCTTCCCTCTCTCGATGAACTACTTGGATCGGTTCCTCTCCCTCGTCGACATCCACCGTACGCGTCTCCAGCTGCTCGCTGCCGCCTGCATGTTCCTCGCGTCGAAACTTAAGGAAACGATTCCGCTGACGGCCGAGAAGTTGGTGCGATATACGGACAACTCGATCACTCTGCGCGAGCTCATGGTACGTACAACTAGAAAGACTCTATGTTCCACTCAGTACATTTGCAGTCACAGACTTTCACACAGACTTTCGCCGTTTGTACGTCTGTTTTTTAAGCCAGTATTGATATTTTAGATTGCCTATGAGGTTGATATGACGAATGGGTTGCCCTCAGAAAAGAGTGGGTAAAACATCGCAGTGAAAAACGGCAGTTGACCCTTGTCCATTCACACCACTGCTTTATTGAGCGACCGACAGACCACTTATATACGTCACACTCCGCTAGATCTGTGACATTTGATGATTAATTACAATAGTATGGCGAGATATGGGGAGGTAAGCGCCATCCACAAGGCGTCCGAAGCACGGCAATGTCAGAGTGAAGGCCCGCAACGACACCCATAGGTAGATGTGGATTACAGACGCTTCATGCGCCTGCTGGGTCAGCTTGACCCAGCGACAGTTTCCAAGTCGCTGGACAACGCAGCTCAGTCCCAGGAAGCACACCTCCTTTCTTTTCCCAATGCACACTTTTTTGGCAACACCAGCGAAAATTATTATTCGTTTATTACGATGACTTAGCCAGAGTATCTAAATTCCGGCAGCCGTAGAAAAACCGTGATTGGCTACTTGGTCAAAGGTCAAATGCCGTTCTGGTCTTTCCACAGTCCGACGACACTAGAGCCAATATTCATTATTCGTTTATGTCTGGCTCTTTCGATGTTTATCGGTTTAAATTATTCCAACAAAGGACAGAACGAAAAATGGCTATGACTGCATATAGTCAAAAGAGACTTTACAATAACCATATATAATATATAGACGGCAGTGTGTTGCTCTGTTGCTGACGGCAGTATGTTGCTACGTTGCTCTCAGTTCTACTTATAGTATCACTTAATAACCCCAATCCCGTAATGCTTATGTTATCTCTATCATGTTTGTTTTAGGCAACTTCCAGGTATTTAAACCTTTCTTCTCGCTAATCTCTCATATTTCGCGGCGTGCGATGTCACTGCGTCTCTATTTCTCTACGTCTAATCACCAGTAATCGCTCCCCGATCCTTTGTATACCCTTCCAAATTCCAGCAATACTCAGGCAGGCACTATCGTCTTTCTCGTTCTATATATAAACATCACCGCATTTTTCCCCACCAATGATCACTTTGGTAGACCATTTCCTGTCTCGTCTGCACGAGCGGTTCGGTGGTTATAGCCACCATCTTTCTTGCGTGGTCCGTGGTCAAATGGCCTGCTTTTAGTATAGGGTATTAAGCTATACCTTGATCCCACACTCGTTTGCATATGAAGGTGGGTTGAGCACCGGACTGCTGGATCTGGGTGCGTGGGTTTGGGCTGTGAGGCTAGAATTTTTTCTGTACATACAGTCAAACCTCTATTAAGGGTCACTCACTGGAATCACGAAAAAGTGGCCGTTAAGACAGGTGGCCGTTTAATCCAGGTTTGACATTTTGACTAGTGTACATGTCTGGAGGAATTTGAAGTGACCGTTACAACAGGTGCCCGCTTAATACAGGTGGCCGTTCGGGCAGGTTTGACTGTATACCGCTGGTATGATATACACACTTTAACTTAGGAATTTACCTCAACTCGTGCAGCACCAGACCAGTTACGTGAGTCCCACAAGAGGCAGAGGCTAGGTTTTATCTGCGCATTTCTTTCCAAGTCGTTTCGTCATATTTCACGATATCACTATAAAAAAGTTTTTTTTATATTTTTCCCGAGTTTTTAAAAATACACTTTGCATTTGATTGTAGTAAGTCCATAGCATGTTTGAGTACCTGCAAACTTAGGATTTAGGTATCGAGGTATTTCAATTTGCGTGGATACCTCACCAGACTGAGTGGTCATTTCTGCATCTTGAGTCCTCAATCATTAAAAAAAATACCTTAACCTGAAAACATGTCAAATAATGGGATGAAAATATGCACGTAGATGGACTCTACAAAAAAAAACAACCACCGCGTTCTCGTTTTTGCTTTAACTACATCATTACAATGGTTTTCGTTGATTTGTTTTCAGCCTTGCAGTGTTTCAGCGTATTTTTTTACATATAGACTATGTTATCTAACCCCCCAAGTATTTCCACTATCCAGGCCGAAACAGCGAAATGAGTGGTAGGTCAGGCAAATCACTGCTCAGTTTTGTCACCAATAGCTTCATACCACGTGCTGATATCCGGCTTTTATCTGTGCACTTATTTCGATAATATTGCCTACATTATAAGTCCTTTTCGTATGTAGACAAAATGTTATCAATTTATAAGGCTGAGTCTCGCTTTTAATTAAATTTAGTACACCGCCACGACCCATACTTCAGTTTCTCCTGCCCAGATCTGTCTGAATGACAACAGCATTAATTGTTATAAAAAAGACTAATGTCAGATTACTAAAGGCTCCACAATTCATCGGATTTCATCCGTTTTTCATCCAAATTCAAGCATTGCACCTTTCACTGAGATATTTAATTAGATTATTGTAAAAAAATTCTGCACATATTTTCATTAATTGTTTTTTATCAATCCATCAACTAAGTTTTAAATTACTGGGGAATGTACTTCATGCATAGCGCTTTATTTGTATAAAAACACGGAACAACGACTGCGTGTTTGTACTGCTCTTTGATTGCGTGTTTGTACTACTCTTCGACTCCGTGTTTATATTACTCTTCGACTCCGTGTTTGTACTACTCTTTGAGTCCTCTAAGGTAACTACGAGCAACGATATACGCGACTCTCGTACTTTCACCCGTTGAGCCTCGCTGATTTCTTGTGAATACGCCACAGTGCTTTTTTCCCTCGGATGCGTTCTCGACGCTCGCGGTCCTGTATCTCTCTCGAGGCAGCACCTCTCCGCTATCTCTTCATCTCGCGACAATCAATGCGTCACCATATCATCTTGTCCCCTTTCTTCAAACTGGCAACGACTTTAGATGATAGCCACACTCCTCTCGCCCTCCGCTATACCACGGTCTCTGGTGTCACCTTGAAGTTCCCCTATCGAGAATTTTGTCCCCAATCTGGTATCGTCAAACCATCGTGCGGAGAATCTAATATAGACCAACAAACTACATTGAAACGATGACAGTATCTGATATTATTTCAAAGACGACTTTGATTTTCAACAGGTCCATCCAGTATAAATAAATGAAATTTATTTGATTAAAATGTACTTATTAGCTGAGTTTTTAAGCACACTTTACATGAAACAATAGGCTAATGGTCTAAGACTATAATGTAATTACTTAAAGTATATAAAATTAACTTATAACAGTATACAGGAATTACAGATCACGATAATGTTCGATGCAATTATGTACAGTTACAGTGAGCACAAAATAGATGACTATGTTGAATAATACAGTGAAAAGTAGAACAAATATCGAAAAAAGGAAATCATCATATAAAGTATTTGTATATACCGGTAAATACATTGATACACTCCGGTACTCCTGGTATTTGTATCTGAAGATTTTTTAAAGTATGCGTAGTTGTATTTTAATTACCATCCAAAGTATTTTCACCCAGGCTTGCCCAATATAGCGCCATTTTAATTTATTCTTCCACTTGTGGTTTGGTTTTATTTCAGTGTTGCTATCATCATAATATTGTTACATGCTTTGATGTAAGAATTGCAAAATATAGCTTTCAGTATCGTAGCCTTCCCTTTTCAGAGCCGAAGCATAGTTTATATATA
>WURV02152447.1:0-17091 GCA_011762755.2 Epimenia babai
CTATTGTTTCATGTAAAGTGTGTTTGACAGCTCTGCTAATAATTACACTTTAAACAAATAAATTTCATTTCATTTCAATTGGTGATAGCCGTGACTCTAACGTCTGGTTTATAGGACGGCGCTACACAATGCAACCTTTGATTAATGTATTATGTAGAACAGCGGTCTTCATACCGTGGTCGCTAGGCATGGATTAACTTATATCAAATTTTCTTTACCCTAAGGATTATGGTCCTAAATATTAACGTAAGCGATGAAAGACAGAACTCGGTGGGCCGCACAGAAAAAGTTTGAGACCGCCGATAAAAAATGAGTATAATAGGTTTACGATATTTATACACTACAGCAGGCGAGAAATAAACTTTTATTTAAAATGGTAGGTACGAGCCACACTAAAAGCATAATATTTTTACTCTGTTTTTCTATGTAGATCCATTATTCAAGCGCTATCATAGTTATACGCTAAATAAGTTAGAAGGAGCGATCGAAACACTGGGGTGCAAAAATCCCTGGAATTTCGTTTAATGACGTCTATGAACTAAAGATGTTGCGTGTCGCTCTGTCGCAATCTAGTGTCAACCTTTTCTACACAATATTACCAGATAATCATAATTAATGGTTGCATTATTCTGATCATGGCAGCACGTGGATAAACGTAAGTAGAAGTGAAATACTGCGCAACATGCAGTCAAGCGCGGCAGGCAGGGAGACGTGCTTGTGTTTGTACGATCACACATCGATCGAGTCATGACGGCGATAAGATAAAAGCCATAAGAGCTCTGTTTATCTTATAGCGATGAAGCACGTGATTTTAATGTGGGAGATAGGTCCATATAGGTTGGCGGCCGTGTTGCGTTTGACTATATCGGTGATGTATCGAGTAACGATACATTCACCGACATACTGGTGAGATAGTTCGCAGTTTGTTGACTGTTGGGGCGGGGGGGTATATTCGTAATGTATTGAGTAGATTGTGACGTGTTGGATATATCCTCGATGTGCTGACGTCCTTCTTAATGTGTTGATTGTTGTTTCGATCGAAATGTGGTAGAGTACAACCGTGATATGTCGGGGATATCCCTGATGCCTTGGAGTATATCTGTTGTACGTCATGAGCGGAGGTACATCAATGATGTGTTTGGTTAGGTCTCGGCAGTTATCTCTGAGTGATTCTATTGTCAATACAATTATTCTATGCCGCACATAATTTGGGCATGCTATTTTCTAGCGAATGTCCTAATGTATTATTATTACATCCGCTAAGAATACGTTAGAGCGCTGCCATGACGGCGGCGACTCGTTCACATAATTGTTCGTCTTATCTACTTGTTCACTACTTATGCCTACTTCCGCTGCCCATTGTTCTGATAGACACGTTAATTTTGTTAACAGCCACCCGTCGTCCCGTATCTCTAGGCCGAGTATCTACTCTTGACTGTACCGTACAATATCAGTATACAGCAACAGACAAGGTCGCCTTAACTTCCCGATACATCTTGTCGTAACATTGGACAAGAAATCATTGAAATTTTCGATTAATTTTGTCACCAAAAGATGTTAGGGCAACAATCACAGTTGTGGATGACGGTTTAGTCTAAAACACCGGAGTTGACCAGATTGATCGAAATCTTTCATCCAAATACATTTTTTTTTGCGTAAATGTACGATTAGTTAGGTTCGATCCGCGCACTGGACGAAAGAGAGAGCATCACAAAGGGAAGTAGACGGAGAAGGAAGAGAGAAAGGGTAACGGATGGGAGGGAGATGGGAATATGAAGAAAAAGGGGATGGAGCAGTAACAAAGTTTGAGATCCTTTAGTTAAAGTATGAGGCTAGAGTTGCAGAAATTTTAAAGTTACGCCTAACATACCTCTACTTCGCAATTATGCAGCAGTTTCAGAGGCTAGAAACATCGCACGCCTCCGATAGCGCTCATGTAAAGCTTGAAAGCTCATTGATACTATCGCAACGAATTGACTACTGCGCTTAATTGACTGGTGACATAAGCCTCGCTGTCAAAGTTTCTACAAGCGCTTCTGTCGGACACGTCATTCTTCAACCCTTTATACTCGCAACGCGACATACCATGAATGAGAGGTAACCACATTGGATCATAAATAAAAGCAGGGATTTCAACGAATTTCAACGAAAAAAGAATTGCGGCGCCCAAGCCCACGACTTTAAGATGCGCTACCAATTGAGTTTCAAAGGCCCATTAATTCTCTCGTATTTAGGTATTTTACACTGTTGAAACACAGAAGACTGAGATTTAGTATCCTAATCAAGAGCCAGTGCTATACAAGGACATCTTTACCCAGCAATGATCGACGAACATATAGCCTACTACTCAGAATTTGCTTAGGTACATACGACATATTTTTTCAATAAAATATAAAGTAAAATGGACAAATGAACATATGTAGTAGACCTGCGTACAAAATATGGAACAGTATGTGTTCAATTTTCACAAGCTGGTGTAACCTGTTTTCTTTCCCAAAAAAGACAAAAATTAATAAAAAATGGCGAAATTAAAAATTATAAGAAGAAAATAGGAATGTAATATATCGACATCCGAATAGGCAGTAGGACTTTCCCCTGACATTAATTGCAACAGTATGCCGTCTTCTCATACTCTGAACGACCCCTGATAAAGTGAATCGTCACATATTCTCCATTCCTCGACGAGAGCATTGTCGAGCTCATTAAAGGTAATTGGTTGGTTGGGTCTGATATCGTTACCTCTAATCTATCCCAAACACATAGACCGTTAGACTCGTAACGGTGAGGTCGCAGGTTCGAAACCACCAACATGTGAAAGCCTTCATTGGCTGATACTTGCGGTCTGTAAATGTTGTTATTTGTCTTTACATAGGAAATCGCTACGTCCATGTATGTTGATCTCTCACCACAACCATCGCGGAATAACCACCATATCTGTCATGTTCAACCGCACTCACCTCTTCGACGTTTCGTTTGGCCTTCAGCACACACGATCACGTCTGTCTGGGAAGTCTAGGCAATCCGTCGACGCATCTTTGAACAAAACGTTCGCCTATTGGCCTGGAAAAAATTGAGATGTTCTTTGCACCGGTTGACATATTCAACCATTTATCTTCAGTAGTATTTTGCAGGTTTCTCTGGAGTGTTGTGGGATTAGCAGTTCGGTTTCCGGAGGCAGTCAGAACGAGATCGGTCCTGTGCGAATGTTGTACCTCGCTGTCTACCACCATGGTGCCCGTTTGCATTACCTGTCTCTCTATCAGAAACGATTGCATGCCCTAGACACCACACTTTGACTCAACCGAGATCTGCAGCTACCTCTCTTTGAGAATCACCCATCTCCGAAGCTAGCACTCTTACGTTAGGTTGAACGAATCTAAAGTTAATTATTGCAGGCTGTTGCCCTGTGTGTAATGGTAGTGCCGTCAAAAATGAGATATATATTCGGGAGAGGTTTGCGTCTGAATCGTGATGATGTACATAGTAGTTCCGTTTCGTTAGGATTTAATTGTAGCTTTTTATGTTCATCAACTATTCAATGTCATTGTCATTCTTTTAGCGTTGATACCAAAATTTTCTAAGATATCGGTATGTTCGCCACTGTTAATTGATACCAACTCCTCTCAGAAGCGTAAAGACTACAGATTCAATAGCCGAGTTGCGGTGTATTTGATAGTATTCTGTTGTCTGTGCACACAATAAAGTTATCAGTAATAGTTTTAAATTCAAGAATATTGGACCATGGGACGCAACTCCTTATACCAACATTTATTATTCACTGTGTTATCGGCCGTGGAAAATCAAATAGAGAAAACATAGGGACGTATTAACCTCTTCTGTACTGTTGACGCTAAAGAATACATTCACTGCGTATATAATATTGATAAATTGCATCCCGATAACTGTGCTGACCATTAAGGAGAGTAATTAATTGTATGGGTCCTGAACTCGAATACTTCACATTATAGATAAGGTCACCCATGCAAAATTATCATTTCGCTGCCAGTATTTTGAAGAATAACTGTCGACATGACCCGCAATTAGCCGAAGTCGAAGTGTTACTGATATACTCCAATAGACACAGTTTACACAAAAATCGTAAGATTTACTGAATGAACGACAGGGCGACCTTGATTCTATGCTCATGTTCTCCGAGTTCTTTCTTTAGGTTTCAAAATTAAAAAAAAATTGATCTCATATGAACAATGACTGCTTTGTGATTTACAGTATATTGAGTAAACATAAAATGTACTGAATCTAGGGAGAGATTTTATAATATGCAATGATTGTTATTAATTTAATATTACTGTTAATTTTTCGTGTATCGAATAATTCAAATTTCACAGACATCAAGTCGTCGTCATATGTCATCAAATGAAATCTAGACTTTTCATTCACAGAGGCCCTATTATTTATTCCCCAACAAATTCCCGTGTCAATTTAGCGTAAAAATGATTTTGATTCCTGAAATCTACATATATTGTAAATTTACCCCAAGAGTGAAAATCTGAACAAGTCAGTGATGCGCAACATAACCTTTTCATGATCAACCAGTGAAAAGCTGTTTCTGGTGACATACTAGTTTTATAACTGCGTCACATTTCACGGACTTTCCAGCTAGGGCACAGCCGAAATTCTGTCATAATACCTGCAATAACAATTTAAAAACTTGTCAACTGTAGGATCTCAATCTTGTACTTAAGGAGAAATTTGATCTTGATTGGTCTGTTTGGAGAACAGTAAACAGTACAAAATCCGGACACGCAGCCACTCCTGCTGCTAAAGTGAAATCGAGGCACCAGCCATTTAATATTATGCTGACGTTGCGTTACGACGTGCGACGTGAAGCACCTTATCACAGAATGCGATTCTTTTGACAAGCCACCAACGATGGAAGATTCTCAATTTGTGAATGAGACAGCGATATGAAGGTTGATGAGGATGTGAGACACGACAAGATGATGAGTTTGTTTTGTTACGCTGGTGGATACCTGTTGAGGATAACTAACACGAATTTGTAATTGGATGTTCTAAACACTTTCGATTCAATTCTCGGAGCTCGGGATAGCATAGAGCGCCAACGAAAGGTCTTCGTCCTTCTGGGCTCTTAGCTGCTTTGAATGTCTTCCTTTAGCATGCGTCTCGACGTTTGGCGGGTTCTGCCTGTGTTCCATTTTCCCAGAGCGCCTTGCACCACACGAGGGGCGGCGTTTTCCCCATGCGCAGAATATAGCAACGCCAGTTCTAGTGGCGTTGTTTCATCCCTAGACGAATTATGTGGATGCTGCTGATTCTCATCCAAATCTTACAATTCGTACTGTCCTGATCCTCTCCGATCTTAAGAATCCTCCCATGGACCGCTCTTTAACACCCCGCCAGTCAGCTTTTTAGCTTCATAAGTAGTTATAAAATCTCGTTAATGATTTATGTCGAAGATCATAAAACATAAAGTTTTAGTAAGTATAAGTAATAATTGATAAGAATATATGAAGATGTCGTCAGTTAGGTTTGAAGACAATAATGAGTTAAGTTTTCCATACCTTATAATGTTTCATTACTATGCATTTACTGCGGTTAGATGTATTTACTATACAATCTTCATTTACTCCATGCTAATATAATTATAAAGAGCAATCTATAAACAGAAATCCACTATTACATACAAATACACACGCAATAAAGTCATAATTTATTAAAGGAGGTCGTAAAAAATATAAAGCTCCATCCTCGAATATAGTATAATATTAGAAATTCGGAGTTGACTATTCGCCAACAGCTTTATTAATTTACGACATCGGGGGTAGAACTGCGTAGAGATCATATTTATTCCTCGAAGGGAATCTTAAAGGATATCTATCAGGCATAGTGGATAGGCTGTTATCTCCCTTGTCTCGACACCAACTGGAGGGTTTCGAGTACATCTGTACCGGTAGCTCTCATGGAGAGGCGCATGTCGTCATCAATAAAATAGATAGGTTTATATAAAAGACTTCAACTCGTATCCATCGTAATCCATCTCTAATTTGACCGTATTCGTTGTGAAAATCGCGTTAGTCCATACGAATTGATAAACGTCTTACGTTTTTAAATATAAAATATATGTTGTATTTCGTTTGTAGGTTTATATAGAGGGTTCATGTCACAGTATTTTATGTAGTAAATGCGGGAGGATTAACCACGATATCATTTTTGTCTAGTGCTATCTTGCAGCCATAGACTAGTACAAAAGATGGCGTGATTACTCCTCGATGACGTGGCAAAATCTTGGATATACAATATATTTATTCTCGACAAACACTACCTTCGATGCAGACAAATCTAGCGAATGCATAGTGGTATAACCGCGTGGGTACAGGCAAAACATTGACACACAGCCCTACTAAGTAATGTCAATATTGTCTCTCGTATATGAATGTCTCTCAAATATCTTTTAAATCGGCAAACACGTGACTAACGAATAGCTATTTTGGGAGATGTTTAGCCAATATATTTTCATAATGATAACCATATCCACAGATAACTGCAAATATTCTAAAATACACGAGTAAACCGCTTATTCGGTTTTAGTCGTTGGTACTTGACTGCAGTTTTATCAGTCGACTTTTCGTATCTTCGTTCGAACAGTCAGATACGAATAGATTGCACAGTGTTACGCCCACTGACCGCACTTTTTCATATGATTAAAACGATAAATGCAATCGTGTCCGATAACATTTCATTTGAAATCTATAAATGATTTACATTAACCTGTATGCAGCGCTGTCTTTGCCTTATATATAAATTTCTGGAAAACTGTGTTAAGTTGCAATATAATTTGAAATCCGCGAATATCGATGGACAGAAGTTTCGAATTAACCGGAATTTTTAATAAGTGCTTTTTCAATCAGTTAATTACTAAGCAGCCACTAAATCCGCGAGATATGATCGTGCAATTAATGAACGCGATGCCCAACTGCGAGAGTCATCAGATCGTGAGAATGGACATGGCCACTGAAAGTCACTCGTTCGCCTACCACATGCCGAAACGCTTACCTCGTCAACTGTGTCCCCCGACGTGTTATGGATCAATGTTGTTCGCGCCATCCAAATGGATGCCCAGTACAATGACCACTGTGGATGTTCACCTTTTCCTGCAAACTAGGTTAATATCACGTTGCTACGAGTTTATTTAGGAACAGGATAGCTCGGCTGGAAGAACGCCTGCCTAGGAACCAGGAGATCCTGGGCAGTACCAACTGTGTTTTTTCGTTGTATCCCCGAGCAAAGTACTTTATCCCACTTGCTCTGGTCGACTTGGCCATAAATAAGTACCAGTGTAATTTATTTGTCGTAACACGAATTAATATACACTGGGAAAGTATGTTGATGAGGAGCTTGCTGGCGCCTGTTATACCGCTGTCTTCCCTAATGACTTGTAAACCGTCATCAGAGAAGCTGTGCAAGCGACCTCAAGATGCGGTATATAAATGGAACACGTTACTGTACTTCTAGTTAGTCATAGCTTAAAGATGACCTGCCAATAAATGCACACACTTGAATTTCAAGTGTCTCCCGAACCCATAATGTGTAGCTCTATCAAGTGAGCTGCGAATACAGACTTTCTTCTGCGTATTGAAGTATTCTGTGTATTCGATATCTGAAACATATTTATATTTGTAGTATTATGTCTTTTGTGCCCTAGGCTCGATATATGATACGTTTTCTATAACCTACTCATCGCGATTTTGTAAGGATATTGAATATTCTTTTTATAATTATGGTACTAATGCGAGAGTCCAATAATTTTCAGAAAGACGCATTTATATAGCGTATTTCTGATGTCACTATAGCATACGTTGTCTGAACAGAATGTTTCTATAAAAATAAAGCGCCTTTAAGCATTTTGGAAGAAAACAAAAGATCACATTGTTTCATCGATTCTGTGACTTCTGGTGATTGCTATGATCAGCTGCTGACAAGCACGACACTTCCCCAAAATCCTTGAAAATATCCGAGAATGCAAGTAACTGTTTTGAGGTCAGCTATCCAACGTCTTCGCTGTGACTGCCATGATCAGCTGCCGACAAGCACGACACTGCCCAAAAAACCTTGACAATATGAGAGAATGCAAGTAACTGTTTTGAGGTCAGCTATCCAACGTCTTCGTTGTGATTGTCATGATCAGCTCCCCCAATATGGAGGCACTCTTGCAGCGTAGACAAGTTTCTATCGAATGTAAGTGTCCTTTATGTCTTGATGTGATTCATCATCCAACGTGTTCGTGGGGATTGCCATGATCAGCTGTCCCCAATCAACATAGCTCTGACAAGTTTTGAGAGTGTCTCCGCTGTCTTGCTGTCATGCCGTCATTCATCCAACGTTCATGGTTGTTATGATCTGCCTCTTCCACTCTTCACGCTTTCTCACAGCCATAATAATTTTTGAAAGTGTAAGTGTCTTGATGTGATTCATCCAACGTATTTGTGACAATTGCCAAGATCTGCTGTCTTCTATGACCGAATTGTATGGTTTTTAATTATAAGTAATTGCAATGGATGCGTGTGCTTTATTTTGGTGATATTGGAATGTTTGTTTGACTACCCATGGTAGACGAAGTATGCGTCCCCAACACATCGTGAAAGTATTAATTTCCTTTTTTTGACATAACATTGTCCAGGATTTGCACCCACGAATAACAAAAGAAAACATCAATATTTTTACAATTTTACCTTTCGAATTTGTCGATATGTTTTTATCGCGCCATACTTTTGTTTTCCGCTTCCCAAAAGATGTACTCGCTAAAATAGAGATGTGAAAAAGCATTGATTGTTCATCAATTTTCTATATCCGTATGGCACGAAATTTACGGGATAAACGAAAACAAAAAAAAAATGAATTAGTTATCTATGCCTTACTCGTTATTCTTTTCGTTATTCGGCAGTGTTTCTCTCGATTTTTCTCTTACTTTTGTCGTTTCTCATGCTCTCAACAACGTGCACAACAATATGCATAAATCACGAAAGACAATTTCTAAAGCAAAACTCTAACATTGAATAATATTCACGGAACGTGTGTGGTATATGAGTAATTTCTTTGTTTTTGTTATATGGTCGAGATAAATATTATCACCTTTTACAGATAAAGTTTATAGTTTGAGTTGATCGTAATCAAAACCGATTTTTTGTTTTGAAGGTAATTCCCACTTGAAGGTTATCACACAATGGAAGGGGCGGTGCAATCCTTATCAATATAAACCGCGAATTTATAACCTCATGACGTACGTGATAGGCGATCATAGCACAATGGATATAATCGTGCCAGGTCCAGATATCGCAGGCTTGCGCAGCGCCTACGCAATCGCCAAAATGTCCTAATTTGATGAATTTGATTATTATATCCATGTGTTTTATCCATGTGTTTTACTATCGATTAACATTTTGAGATGAAATGAAATGAAATTTTATTTATATATAGAACGCTTTTAAAACATAGCTATCAAAGCCACTTTCCAAATTTAATGTTACTATGATTAACTAGAAATACAAGGAATACAGTTCAAAATCGAACTCAATATTTCTCAATATTCAATATTTCTCAATATTCAAGCGCGAAAATCTTGCTCATTTACTATTGTGGAAGGCGCGGGAAAAATCCCTGGTTTATGCTGGTTCGAACCCACATGAAACGCATCGCTTTTAACCACTACACCACTGGCGCCAAGAGTAAGATGGCTGATAAAGAAAATATAACTAAAAATTTGGTCGCGTCGTGATACATTCATCAAATCATCAAAATAACTTTGCTACTAATAATCTTACCAATATAACACAACTGGGTTTCAAAATAAAACATGTTCATTGACATTGCGCCTTTTTAATTCAGTCTGTAAGTCTGCAGTCATTAGTGGTGATTAGAGCATGAATCGAGCATTGGAAGCTGGACCGTATCTCGGGATAAACTAAATCACGCAGCGCTGTTAGCTCAATACAGCAGTGTAATGGCGTGGAACGAACTTGCAGCTAACATGCACCCAACATATAGCTCAGCTTCATAGCTTCAAATGTCGTCAATGAAAATTTATTTGTTAAAGTGTACTTATTAGCAGGGTTGTCAAACACACATTATATGAAACAATAGCCTAATAATCTAAGACTATAATGTAATTACCTTCATTATATAAAATTAACACCTAACAGTATACAGGTAATACAGATCAATGTTACATACAACTATGTACATCTACAGTGAGCATGATATATGAACGATGGAGGTATAATCGTTGAAAATGAGTTATATTTTTAAGCAATTTCATCTGCTTTCGCTGTATTCTCCAGCCCGTTATGTTTTCTACGGTCTGCACAAACGATGGAATATACACAAGTGGTGACGCTATGCTTATGTTTGTTAATAACTGCAAGTAAATGTGGGAACGGCCCACTAGGGATGTAGTATCAGTTATAGAAGCGACAAAAGGACAAAGAAGCTTTAGACGTGTATTCAAACGGTCTATCTATATTAATCTAATAGTAATGACAAGTGGGACTATGCTAATAATATTTTATCTTTGTCGATGAAAATTTATTCTTTGTTTCGTGATAATCAGAATGGAGTTGGTTTGGCACGGAGAGTTTGATCGTCTGTTTAGCCAGTACTTTCCCCATGTCTGGCACCTCATGCCTACGTTCTCCCCACCGAGCGAACGCTGGCAAATCTTCAAAGATAGCGCGAAAGTCAGATTCTCGTGCCAGGTACACTTGCATCGCCACGTCTTAATTATCTATGCAGTTTTCCATATTTTGTATATACAGTATCTAAATAGCCAATGGCGTCTCCATAAATACGTATGTGATTTTTTAAAACAGTATCTCTTTTTACCTCACCTGAGCTTATGCTCGGTGAGCTTTACTGATCGTAGTTTGTCCGCCGTCCGTCCATCCATCCATCCATCCACCCTTTATCTCCATGTCCGCATAGTGCAAAGGTCTGCCATTTGGCGGATATTATCTGTGTAGGTCTCATTCACATTTGTTTAGGCCTTTAGGGCATCTCTATTTAGGCAACTAGATGTGATTTCAGCCAAGGTTTTTCCACAAATCTGTATTTTCTTGTTTCAGTATCTTAATGGGTATTTTCGGGTCTCTTTGGCGTCTTGTCAGGCAATCTTTTTGCTGTCTTCTCGTTCTAATATCAAGACATTTGCCTCTTGTGTTATTTTCTCTTTTTTTTCAGTTGAGCGTCTTGAGGCCTCTTTGGCCTCTTGTTTCAAACAAATCTTTGCTCACACTGCAGTATCACACTGCAGTTTTTGTCATAAATCGAAGGTATAACAATATCTCTTTGGCTGAGTCACAGCCGATCTTCAGCAACTCAACAGCGCGGCGTTTTTTGCTGTTATTGATGAGGTTAAGAATCTTCGCCGGAGTCATCTTTGGCAGTGCTCAATATAGGTCAAATCTACTGCGGCTGCTCGGCGTGGGATTCCACGGTCTGCGAACACCGTCGTCTGAATGCCGAAGAATCTTAAAATCTCGTTGTTGCAGATTTTCAAGCTCAACGATTTTTATTGGTTGAATTTGATATAGAAAGCCTTTACTTTCTAGATGCCGGTTATTTACGCATTATAATTTTGCTATGGTAAATTTAAATACGGATAAGCTTAATAAAATGATGGATAAATAAATGAATGAATGAATGGGTGAATGAGTGAATGGATGAATGGATGAATGGATAAATGGATAAAATTGAGAAAAAGAATAGAATGGATAGTATGGACAGGATGGATCGGATGGATCGGGTAGATCTGATGGATCGGATGGATCGGATGAATAGGATGAATAATATAAAAAGAATTTAACATCATCTAATATATCGTTTGTGTGAGCAATAAACACCTATTCACTTGAGATTTACACTGGTCAAATCAAAACGCGGTCAAGGTCATAACACGAGTGCCGTTGCAGATGAAAAACTTAACGTGATGTACACAATCTACGGCGGACTTAGATATGTGGTGACCACATTATAGCGAACACCGCCGAAGATGACTCCGCCACAGATTCTTAACCTCCTCATTAAGCCGCAATCATTGTAAAGAGAAATATAGCGAGGCGGACCTGAACTCAGAGCTCCCAACGATTTATCGTTAATGGGAGATTAGCGCAGTGATTGATGCAATGGCATGCAAAATATTCAGGGTAAAGGTAATATTTAACACCTATTTGAGATCTTTGACGAAAGGCTAGAATTAAGATGTCCATCACGGCTGGTTTAGTCGAACAACTGGTTCTTGTGTTTTAATACGTGTCAGTTTAATGATACGTTTGAACCATAGACTTATTGTAACCTTTCAGTGCGGTCATGGTTGGACATCGATGAAAGGTCGAGTGATCTTCTGGTTTCATATTAATTACTCGACTAACTCGGGCTACGTACTCTTTAAGCTGTACGGACAAGAATGCATGAAGTGCAAATCGGGCAACTACGAACACGCGATGTGGTATCCAGAGGAAGTGATCAAGGTAAGTCACTCGTGCTGTCATTCGAGTCATGTATTGAATCTGTAAGTCAGACCAAGAACATGGGCTTTGACCACCACCAGCAACCTTATAATGCCACTACGTTGATCCATTCAATTGCACCACGCTAAATTTTAGTCGAATATGTTGGCTAACCAACTAGTCAGACGAATGTAACGCTACTACCAATTTTTCTGAACGTACACGAACGTAGGAAATCACTGCAGTGCGTGGTTTACTTAGATTCGATCACAGCTTAACTGTTTCGCATTCTAAAGACACGGTCCAAGTAGTCAAGTTTCATCTGTACCAACCGAGCTCAGGAGGCTGCGAATGAAATGGCTCCCGATTCCATGGTCTAGATTATAGACTCTAAAATAATAATGATGGCGATGGCGATGGCGATAAAATTATAATAACGACAACGACGATAACGACGACGAGGACGAAGATAACGATAACGATGACGACAATGGTAGTAATAGTAATCGGGGTAACGGTAATAGTAACGGTAGCGGTGGCTATCAAAAACAATAACAATAACCGATAACTGTGAACCGTGAACCGTGGAACGTGGAACGGGGAGCGATAGCGATGATGATAATAATAATACTAATTATAATACTAATAAAACTAATAATATGAAAAATACTACTACTAGTAATACTACTAATAATAATACTAATACTACTACTAATAATACTTATAATACTACAAATAATACTACTAATAATAACAATACTAATGCGGGTATAACTATAGCAAGAATTCCACTAAAGCCATCCCGCGAAGAGTTAATTGCGCATCTGGGCTAGATTTTAATGTTAAGCTTCACTTGTTTACATACATACACACATAGAGATGGTATCGTGGCCACTACTCAGTGGCGAGGTCCAGTAGAGATTTCTACCTTTGTCTCTAAAAGCTGTTCATGAACATTATTAACATTCACTCTATAAATAAATGAAGAATTGAATATCCAAATAGAGTATTTATATTCTGCAGGTAATAGGGAACGTCTATAACCGGGTGGGACAGCTCTACTACGGATTTGTGCGCCCCCCACTAAGAATCGACCGGCGCCAGGGGAAGCCGAGAAACCAACACAACAGCACGCTTTGCCAGGCGTGTAAGGAGGGCTTGTGCAAGGAAGAGTGGTCATTCTCATAAGACCAGACAGCGCCAGTGTTCGGCAATTTTCGGTGGCGCAATAAAGCATACAGCGACAGGGTAAATTTATTTCAACGTGTGGACAAACGATAGTTATCGTAAAAGGCGTAGGTCAGGTTCCGCAACACCGAAGACTAGGCGTGTCATACGATCATAAGTTGGGAAACACGCGAGTGGAAACGATGTGCCAAAAATTTTGATCTTCGACACTCTGAATTGCAATCAGGAGGTTATTTTCACATCCAAATTGTTTTTCAAAATACTGAGAAAACTTTGCATTTAGCATGAAAACGTGTTTTATATGACGTAATGTTAAATATTGATTGCCGAGACACATTCAATCACAAAATTATCCGTACAACATGCAGGAAGCGCCATTCCCTCTGTGCGTTCTTTTCCCCTTTTTACCTTACAGCGATTTATGCCATCCGTGGCCACAAAAGCGTGACGCGAGAATCTTTCCACTGTCGTGCATTAATAGGGAGTAATTTATTGCGCAAAGTTCCATGCACGATCCGGAATCGCACTCATCACACAATGTTAATGGGGTAGCCATTTTGCCTCTTTGAATAACTGGAGAGAAATGCACGAAAAAATCTCTCTCGCGTCCCACGAAAGGCGAGATTTTTTGTGTTTTCCCCTCCAGTTCCCAGTTGTCACATCATGTTATTATGGCGCTTACATCGGTTTTTGCACAGAAAGCGTGCTAAAGTGGAATTAAAGTCATTTACATTTTAGATCTGTTGACTTTTGACATAATCTACAATAATAATAATAATAATCATCATGTACGTCACAATCATGCGTTTGTTCCGTTCCGACACGACAACGTTGAACATTCTAACAGCCGTAGGTGTGGAAGTGGTAGTAAAGAAAATTAATAATGTTTTAACTCGTTGGTAATTTTGACGATTATTTTGTGGTTTGATGAAATCACTATTATTTGTTTAAAACTGTATAGAAAGTATTTTTGCGATTTCATTTGTGCGAATCAACTAGCGTATCAGTTAGTGACATGTGTGCCGTAGTCTTTCGACTTTAGGACGATTATCAAAATGTGGTTCTAGGGTCATCTTTGGTTATTTATTATGAACTTGAAGGCTTACACGTTCGACCGCATTATCTACGTATCTACTCTTCTTTAAACAATAGTTATGTGTACAATATAAATTTACCGTTAGTTGCAGTATACATTCACAAGACTCCATTTATGACAGATGAAAGGCCTGGTACACAGTTTAAGCACAAGAATAATGATTTAATGTACACGTTATGTGTACAAAAGTATTATTTTCCACTTTATTTTCTACTTATTTACAATCGACAATGGCGGTGCACTATAAAAACACATACATTCTAAAACATCGAGGTACAAAAGTCATCATAATCAGTTTGGTTTTGGAACGCTGTCAACTCCTTTTTATCGAACCATAATTCTTTAGAAGATCGACTTTGAAAAATGCCGACGCTTGAAACACGTCTTTTTCTCCTAGCACGGTTGGTCGGACTTGCCGCCGCAATGGGAGGCATTTGATGATAATTGTTGGTAGAACCGAATGTTGTCTCCTATATGATTAAACGATCCACGAAGAGGCGTAAGTCACTATTTGAAGAAGCCGGTGTTCAGGGCGGTCAAATAAATTAAACAAAAAAATGAAAGACATTACCTGATTGGAAAACTTAATTCTTAAATCGACCTTACCTTTTGGATTATGAATCAAACATAATCTAATGAAGCATACATGGTCATCAATGGTTTAATTCTTTTCGTCTGACATGACAGATTTTAGTACGTACCCTTGCATGATAAGGAATTCATTTTTTAGCATCGGCAATATTAAGAATCCATGTTTATTTAGATTTTCGGAATATTTAGGTTTTACTCATTTCAATTATCAACGAGGTATAAGCGGGCCGGATAACCATTTTGGTAACGTGTAACCAGTCTTGCGGCTGTCTACATACTGGTATGGTACAGCGACATCCATATAGTCGTGCTTGTTTGCTTAAATTTGCAGTCCCGGTGCACTCATTATAATTGGCTCAACTCCTCCGCAAGTTAGCATTGTATGATGACACGCAGTAGAGTAGATTAACGAAAATTTGTAAATAACATCTTGTTAATGCAGCTTTTGAACAATTCCAGTGCGTAGGAATTAAATTAGCCTATTATTATTATTGCATTATCTAAATAGTAAGCGCTATTTATATTCAATAGTGTAGTAATATTTCATGCTGGATAGGCTTTATAACAAAATCCATTGACAACCGTATGCGTACAAAATTATCTGCCACTGGGATAATAACCAATGAAACATTCGGTGACATAAAATATTAATTTTAAATAAATATTACATTCTCTAAAAAGTGCCGTTGTACTGGCGTACACTATAACTCTTTTTGATTCTATCCGAAAATAAATTGTTATTGTATAGTGATCATGTGTTATATAATTAAACTGTACTATAGCTTTTAGTAATATATATTTTTCGTTGTTTTCTTGTTGCATTTATGGATATTTTTCATTTTTCGCATTTTCTTCAATGCGACGAGGTTTTATCACGCCAAATAATCAAATCTCGAGTCCGTAAACAAAACTTCTATATGCAAGTATGGAAAATATATCGTATGTGGCATTTCGCGTGAAAGTTCTGTTATTTTTACTCCAACGAAGACCACTGTACATGACATCGATTTTGGACTATAACATTAATGTATAAAAAATTTAACCATAGCCAAAGCTGGCTTTTGACGGTATGTATTCCTAATAAGGTTAAAGGTGTATACTCTAGAGTCTAGACTAAGTAAATAGTCGGACTAACTAACTGTAGGTGCACTTCGCTTGAAGTCTAATACAAGTATGCATTGTCGATGTGCCTTTAAATAGTGTCGTTCGACACTCATGTATATTTTTATAGTCTCTCTTCTGCACTTTGTGAAAATCATAATGTATTGTTTCTATATTATAATATTATACATATACACATAGGATGCCTAATAACATACATGCATTTAATACGATTATACTTGTGTTATTGTTACATGTTACAAGCTCACGAACGCGTTAATTCCAAATAAATATTTTGTCTATTATGACCTGTGTTGCGTCTGTTGAGGAGTGGGCCTACAATGAATCGCAAGAATCCTGTGAAAATCGCTTGATGGTTGCAAGAGTTACTGAGCCTGAAAATAAGACCACTCATTCAAAGCAATCGTCAAATAGTTTCTAATTTTTTATTAAACAAGTTCATTTGATTTCACTTAATTAATATCTATTTTTTAACTGAATTAACTCGTTAATAATATTGGATGACCCAGTTCTTCCTTATCTATGTTAATCCATTATAAGAGTATTTCTGTTCATTCATGCCCCTCGATATCCGGCTATGATATTAGAGAGGGATGGAGAGGGGGGCGGGGAGGGGAG